>JAYXIM010024488.1:0-103111 GCA_037575425.1 Anastrepha fraterculus | reverse complement strand
TAAAACGCCTTCCTTTCATGGATCTCTTCAATTTTGGGAATAGAAAAAAGTCACAGAGCGCCAAATCTGGCAAATATGGTGGCTGAGGCATGATAACCGAGTTGTTTTTGGTCAAATAATCTCTCACCGGTCGCCGTAGCTGAATGGGTTGGTGCGTGACTACCATTCGGAATTAACAGAGAGGTCGTTGGTTCGAATTTCGGTGAAACACCAAATTAAGAAAAACACTTTTCTAATAGCGGTCACCCCTCGGCAGGCAATGACAAACGTCCGAGGTATTTCTGCGATGAAAAAGCTCCTCATAAAAAAATATTTGCCGTTTGGAGTCGGCTTGAAAATCTAGGTCCCTCCATTTGTGGAACAACATCAAGGCGCACACCACAAATAGGAGGAGGAGTTCGACCAAATGCCCAAAAAGAGTGTACGCACCAATTATATATTTATAACTGTTCTCACAGTCGTGTAAGCTGCAAATCTAAAATACCTTAATAGGTTTAATAGCCACTTATTGTTGCGAGGCATGCGTTATGACCACCAACATTAACAACCACCCCTTACACCTTGAGTGAAAGTTACTGAGGAGAATATTTGGTCCTGTAAAGGAAGCTGATGGGACGTATAGAATAAGATATAACAACGCAATCGAACAACTGATAACAGGGCAAAACATTACGCGCTTTGCTAAGACGCAGAGGTTACGATGGCTTGGGCATTTACTCAGAATGACGACAAAGGGATAACGAAAAAGACATTCAACTCTTATGTGATCGGCAGTAGAAAATGCGGAAGACCTCCAAGAAGATGGATTGATGATATTCGAGAAGTCCTATGATGCGTAAATACTAAAGGGAGCGATGAATGAACCGAGAGGTATGGAGAGCATATTGTAAATGGGGCACTGGCTCAGCCCGATCTGTATTTGCTATGATGTCGACGATGACGAATTTTAACGCGTTGAACTAACGTGTAAAATTTTGCATCTGTCAACTAGTCAAATTTCAAAGATGGTACTATCACAACTGGCATCTAGGAGTCATTTTTGAAATACCCTTTAACATGCATTGCCTAAACTTAACTTCATAGGAGGAGAGTTCAACTATTTTTGTTTGCAAGAATATCGAAGTTGGTGAGAATTCAATTGTTCACTTGTTCCATAATTGTTGGATATTCTCTTTCGTTCGATTTCCATATTAATATTCCTGAGTGAGTAAAAGTATTAAAAACCATTTTTTTTTTTAATTTTGTTAAATTTAAAACTTTAAACTCGTTACAAAATTAAATAAATTAAAAAATTAAAAACTGGATACGCAGCATTACTAAATATGTGCAAATATAAAATCCATTTTTTCATGTGGAAGTGAAATTTTTACTGGATGAGTTTTACTGCCTCATGGTGATATAGACCATATGAAGACAGAGGATATGGAACAGTTCCGAAAGGTGATATTCTAGTTGGTTGGTTGGTTGGTTACAGTGGGGATTCATCCCGAATCCAACTAGCGCTTCCGCACCATTTTGTTGCTACATTCTCGTTACCAAACTGTTTAACAGTTATTTACAGCAATACTATATCCAGTCTGTGCGGCTTAGGACCCTTATCAGGTTGTTGACATCTAAGGTAGACAGTTGTTCGAGCCCAGGGTTAACATTCTGTCCTTCCATAGGGCAGGGCATTCACAGAGGAAGTGGAAGATTGCTCCCTTTTTCTCCGGTTGCTTATTACTGTGACGGTGTGTGTTCTGAGGGTTGTCCATTTTGGCTGCTTGTTCCTCGATAGACAAGAAGCCAGTTATGACCGCCGTGAGTCTGCAAACGTCTCTTCGATTCATATTTATCAGTATTGACGTTTGTTTGTGGTTATAGGTGGGTCATAACGTTCTGCTAATTTCGCATTTCGTCTGGTCTCTCCATCTACAGTCCGCGATTGGGAGGTATTTTAGGGAAATTGTATTCTTGACTGCACCTAGTGGTGTGAATACCGGTACTGCAAGAGCGTTACTCATGGCAGATCCCCCTCTTGCCAGTTCATCTGCTTTTTCGTTACCTTCAATGTTTCGATGTCCTGGGACCCAGACTAAGGTAACTTTATAGTTTTTACTCCTACTTTGTTCCACCACTTTAGAGGTTCTTGTAGCCGAACCCAGTGCCTGGATTGCAGCTTGGCTATCCCTTTCGGATATTGCCCTTAAAAGAGAAATCTGCGATTAGTAGCCTACAAGCTTCGCCAATTGCCAGTACTTCTGCCTGGAAGACACTGCTTGTATTAGGGAGACGCACAGATTTCTCAATTTTAAGTCTATGGGAATATAAACCGGCTCCAACACCACAATCCATTTTACTGACATCTGTATAGACTGTAGTGTCGAAGTTGTTTAGAGAGAATCCCTTATTCAATTCTTCTTTAGATGGGAAGAAAGTGGCAAAATTCCCATTGAATGTTACTGTCGAGACTAGATGAGTCTGTAGTCAGTCCTCACCGAGGTGAACATAGTTTGTCGCAATAATAGACTGGCATGACCATAAGTTTTTCTTTCCAGCTATACGTTTCGTTTAGCCTAATGCACTCATGGTTGCCGTCTTTTTTATATGTAGGTCTATTGGAATAACGTGTGACAGTGCTTTGAGGGCCTCCTTAGGACATGATCTGATTGCAACGACCGTTATTGATAACCGATCCTAAGTGATATTCTAGTAATTGTTATGAAAACAGAATTTTAGTGTTTACTTCCAGTTTACTGTTATCATTTTTCTCAAACATTGTCTTCTGAGGGCATTCACAATATCGCTAGGTTTTCTAATTGCATGAGCTAGAATGAGAACTCATTATAATTACCAAGGAAGATTTGTTTAGTACTTTTTTTAGTCAGGATTTGGTAAGGACATGAAGACATACATCAGAAATTTTCAATTGACTTTCAATTAACGCAGAATCTTTTTTTTATTTATAAAAATAGTTAAATGAATACTAAAAATAGAACTAAATGAATACTAAAAATAGAACTAAATGAATACTAAATAAATGTATTTTATTTTTTTTGTTTTGTTTTGCCTTGTTCATTCCTCTCGGGAGCATTGGGCATCGACAAGAATTGTCCTGCGTTGGTTTCGTTAATCTATTTTTGATATCTGACAGGGTAGGTGATTGACCTGCCGCTATCAGTCCTAAATAGTGGGAATGCCCACCTGTCGTTGCTTAGGAACAACGCCTTCTTACTACTTGGAGCGCCATCTGTGTGTCACATTTTTCTACCAGAAGGATCGCACAGATGGTTGAGGACTTCGCTAAGGTGGTGTGTCTGCGCTATTACCACGACTGTCCGCTTCCTCTTGCTGGCGCCACTGCTGCGATGTGTAACTGTGTCTTTTTCGTTGTTTTTTGCTTGTTTTAGCAGCCACAATGCAATACGATGGAGATGATAAGTTTTTGGGTTTAAGAAATGTGTTCTGTTTTTTGTTTGAGAAACAGGGAAAGTAGGTAAATTTGGAAAAGTACGAGGGCTGTGCTTTACGTGGGTTTCGAACTCACAACCACTGGGAAGAGATTCTAGTACACTTACGCTAGATTATCGAGGCCGCACTTTTCGCTTTCTTTCTTTTTTATTTTCATTTAATAAAATTACTAAATTATTTATTCTCCTTTGCTCTTCAAATTAACTTGTTTTCCATGCAATTTGTATCACACCTGCACTCTTTGCATATAAAAAATGTAAATATACAACAAAATCAAAGCCAAACATATGCTAATCAAGTAAGCTTTTGTATAAAAGCGATATATTAAATTGCATAACAAATAAAGCGTGAGACGTGTTGGGCCAATAAAATTACACGCACGCACGTGCCAGTTCAAATTTGTCATTTCTTTTTCTCTTTTCTTTTTTTTTCATTATATTTTTCAGTATCTATTTAGCGAAATGCTGGCATACGCACCTGATGAGTGTCTGGAAACCGGATACTCCCTCTTGAGTAAATTTCAGTTTTTAATCGCATGAGTTGTTGCCTGGAGCGGTGACAGAACACGGCCAAATTGACATTTAAAAAAAAGAAAAAAATCAAAACAGAGCTCCAAGTGTTTTGATGTATCACATGTGAGACACGTTTGCGTTTACTCAATTCGTTATGTATGTATGTGTGTGTTTAAATTAGATGACTATATGAGTCTGTGTCTTCCAAAGCATGCACGAGTATACTTACACACATTCGCAAAACGCCTAAGGATAGGCTTGCAAACACGCATGCAAATTCACTGAACAATCACCGGAGACGCTTTAGTGTTGTTGTGGATAGGTATTCTGCAGTGAAAAGTATGTCTGATAAGTTGTTGGTACTACTTCGGAATTCTTAACCAGTTCATTACTGATTAGACACAAATTATAATTTTTGAATGAATTCCATATTGGTAGACTTGACCGATCCCCAGAGATTAGGTAAACATATTTTTTGTATTTTAACAAATTCTATGTCGCCAGCTCATCAACGATTCTATTTGTATAATTGTAATACATGAACTGAAAAGTGCCGAGCCTAAGGCATAGATGGCACTAGTTTTATTTCATTCACCTCTTTTCCAGGTCGTACTAACCTTGAAAAGACAGCTGTTAAAATTTCAAGATTTTCTATTCACTAATTTGTGACTTATTGTGCTATGAGTGACGCCACTTTTAATATTTTCAAAACAGCGAATCAAAAAGAGTTTAGTGTTTAAATTTTATACTGCTTCTTGAAAGAAACAAATACCGTTCAAGCAAAGGAATGGCTTCAAAAGTGTTATGGGGACTCCGCTACATCAGAAACAACAAGAAAACGATAGTTTTCTGACCTAAAACTGACTGACGCGGTCGTAGATGCACCGATGAATCCATGATGCACAACGCAGTGGCCGTCCAAATGAGGCAAGAACACCAGAAAATATCAAAAAGATTCACGAAATCGTTTTGAATAATCGAAAAGTGAAGTTGCGTGAGTTAGCTGACATCGTGAAGATATCAAAAGAAGTTTTGCCTTTATATTGCATGAACATTTGACTATAGAAAGCTCTGTGCGGAGCGGGTGCCACGTTTGCTCACTGTACTATTTCATCAAGACAGCGCATCGTGTCTGAAGTCAATGAAAACAATGGCAAAACTACATAATTCAGGAACTCCCACCTCCACCGCATTCATCAGACTTGGCTCTCAGCGACTACTGACTCATCCAGCTGACCTAAAAAAAATGTTCGCCGGTAAGAAGTACGTAAAATTATTAAAACTATTTATAATAGCCCGCAAAGCAGCACAAGAGGATTAGCTCTTCAAGTGGAAAAAGACTACGGGTTAAGAGTTTCTCATGAAACTAAACTCAAATATTCTTCAAGAGTGGCTAGGAAAAAACCCCTGTTATCAGCACAAAACGTTGATAAAAGATTGCGATTTGCCACCGAGCACATATCACTTCCTACAGAGTACTGGGAAGATGTTATTTTCTCAGATGAGAGGAAAATGAAGCTCTACTACCATGATGGACCCCAGAGAGTCCTCTCACAGTACTACAAAACAAAAATATTATCCCTACTGTAAAGTTTTATAAGCTGTCAGTAATGGTTTGGGGTTGTATATCAACAAAGAAAGTGGGTAAAATAAAAATTTTGGTCGAAATAATGACCAAAGAAGTATATCTTCATATTTAAAAAAAAAACGAATTGACTTCCAGTATTAGAAAATTCGCCTTGTTGATCCGGAAAATGCGAACAAATTTAAATATAAATACTATCAAGATAATGATCCCAAACATAAATCTTATTTATGCAGGTCCTGGCTCCTCTACAACTGCACCAAAGTTATTGATACTCCCGCCCAAAGTCCCGACATTAACCCAATGGAAATTTTATGGGTTCATTTAAAAAAAAAGTAGAGAAAAGATCGCCAACTAAAAAACTGAATTAATAAGATTCATCAGAGAAGAGTGGGGAAAAATACCATTGGAATATGATCCGAAACTAATTAAATCAATGCGAAGACGTCTTCAAGCGGTAATTGATGCCCAAGGAGGACATACAAAATATTAACCCTAAAAGACCGAAAATTGCACCAAACTTGATTTTGAACCAACTATGCAAACACTTTTTTGACAGCAGAGAAATTGAACTGTTCTTTTGTTTTCGTATATATTAGCATATTATTATCGCCTTACAAGTTTTTTTATTTAATATGTTGGAAAACATGTTTTTGTAAAAAATTGTTAAAAAAAAATTAAAAAAAGGTTGTTATATCAATTAAAGTCCAATGCATCTTTTGATTTTTTATTTTTTTATTTTCATATGAAAATATTTTTTTGACAAACTGTATAGACGCGCGTACCCCCTTTTTGGGTGTTTGACCGAGATCCTTCTCCACTTAATTGCGTGCGTCTTGATATTTTTCCACAAATGGAGGGACCTATAGTTTCAAGCCGACTCCGAACGGCAGATATTTTTTATGAGGAGCTTTTTCATGGCAGAAATACTCTCGGAGGTTTGCCATTGCCTGCTGAGGGGCCGCCGCTATTAGAAAACACTTTTTCTTCATTTTGGCGTTTCACCGAGATTCGAAACTACGTTCTCTCTGAAATCCGAATGGTAGTCACGCACAAACCCATTCAGCTTAGGCGGCTGCCGTGATTGAAAAATGTGTTATGAAACTAAACGTTTTCATTTGATCGGTTAGATAGTTGCTGCGAATTCTTCTTCTTCAAGTACCTAATCCCTCATGGGTCATAGGGCTTCAACCACACTTGTGCCCCGTCTTGTGCCATTTTTGACAACGTTCCCTATCATCTGTTCACCTTGAAGTTTACCTTGGTCTACCAGATTTGCGACTAACATTCGTGAGTGGGTTGCATTCCAATGCCTTTCGTGCAATGCATGCATCGTTTTTGCGTAGAGTCTGACTAATCCACCTACATTTTTGGCGTTTTATGAACATTTCGATTGGCTCCATTTGCGCCTTTTTCATGAAGATCTGAACTAGAAACTGTTTTTGGCCAAAACATGCGGAATATATTTCCCAGGCAGCGATTTATAAAAACCTGAAGATTCATAGTGATGGATTGATGTACTTTCCATCTACAGCAAGCATAAAGTGGTCCCAATACTGCGTTGGATTTGAAAGTTTTCATTCTAAAGTTGTTATTGCGCCACGCAGAAGGCACCATACCAAAGGCGGCTCAAGCTTTATCAATGTGACATCTTCATCCGTACCGCCAGAAGCTGCTACCTCGCTACCAAGATATATACAGAGTCCGGTTAGGAAAATTACTTTTATTCAATTCAAAGTAAAAAATCTGTGAAAATAATACAAAATTAAAAATCAGTTTACTTTTGCTCAATATGACCACCTTTTGGCTTGACTATGGCCTTGAGACGGTCCAGAAACGAATTCCAAGCTGCCCGAATGTGACTTGTAGGTATTTTGGCCCACTCGCGGACATTGGCTTTCTTCAGTGCCTCGAGACTGGTGAATCTTTCAGTTATAGCATTTTTCTCTAGTGACTGAATCATACCGTTCAATTCCGGTATTTTGTGCGCTAGGAAGCATACGTCGTCAGCTGAACGGAATGTTAAAGATAGGTAAAGAAGTCCCATCTCAGTGCGCAGTTTCGATGCGTAAGCAGGGCAGCTTCCACGACATCCCAAATAACAAGCAAAACCAGCACAGATGATAGGCTGCATCCTTGGCGAACGCCGCTTTGTATATCCCGGTGGTCAGACAGTTTCCGTTTATGCAGCACGCGGCAGCAAGCTTTTTCGTATGTTGCCCGTATTAAAGATATGATTTTATCGGGCGTAAAGCCGCCCACCTAGAGCCACTTAACGCTGTCTAAAGTTTTCATAAAATCTCTAAATACCTCATGCAAGTCTGTCTTATATTACGCCCTCAGCTCAATGGTAGTTCGTTGCGTATTAAGGGGATTGGTACACATTGGTACACACGGTCGAAAGGCCGCCTGTTCTGCACATACGGAATTTTATAAAGTCTTCTTTACTCGTTTGAAGATCACTCTTGCTATAGTTTTTGCCACAGCGTGGAGTACTTAAATATCACGTCAATTTTTATATATCTCTAAATCGCCTTTTTTAACGATTATGCCCTCATTCCACTCCTTCGGGAAGTGTTCATTATTTCAAACAACTTGAATCAGAGGGCACAAAAGTGACGCAGATTGTACGGACTGGGGTTTATAAAACTCGGAAATTCCGTTCATGCCGGCAGCTTTGTTGTTCGGTAACGCCTTGATGGCATCCTTAGTTTTCTCAAAGCTAGGCATATCGGCCTGAGTACCACAATTCATCTGCAGTTGTAGTAAAGGGTTACTGGGAGATACCTACGTTCTATTAGAAGGTTGTAAAGAACTGCTTGAAATTATTGATGAAAAATGTATCCATGTAACAAAAGCGCTTTGGGTGCCTCACCCTCGGTGGAGTGACCAACGATGCGCTCAATGCTATTTTCCATGGTAAAATAAATTATTGGCTTTTTCGAGGAGTCTGGGTACTTTAAAAAAAGAGTCCCTTGAAATATAACTTAAAGCCTGCGAATCGCATGCTTTTGGAGAGGTACTCAACGCATTTAAAGCCCTTGGATGGGGGGAAAAATATTAAATTTTAAATACATACACAAATGCATTCGGATGGAATATATTTTAACTTCATAACATAAAATTAAATACATATTGGACCAATTGGGGAAAAATGATTTTATAATCAAATATTTACATTGAATTCTTTTGCAACCAGTTTCTGTATATTTTGTGGAACGCATAACTTTTTTTATTAATTTTTAGCATTACGCACTCAATTTTTTCATTTTTTAAAATATTTCACATCTTTGCTTCCATTGTTTGGAGTTCTGCAGTGCTTTTTATCCAAATTTCCTGATATTTTGTTTATTTTACATTTTATTAAATTTGCATAAATGTCACAAGGTAAAAGTCATACGTTATCAAAATACAATAAAAACAATCACCCTCTCCAATACCCACTTGCACTGGTCGTATCAATTGCGGATGTAAAAATCCGGACAGGTGGTCGTGGGCTTGCATTTACATAAAGAGTTAAAGGGTCTTGTAGGTATATTATTCAGTGGGTGTCTTTTTAAAACATAAAGGTTTTAGTTTGTGAAAGTTCTAGGAATGCAATTCCGTAGAAATTTAAAGTATGCTGAATTTCATAAAAACTTACGAAGGGACAAGGTCAAAAATTTTGAAATTTGGAAAGAAAAATTTATGTAATATGTGGCAAGTTTGAAATGCTTACTGCTAGATGTTCGTTGTAAAATTTGGAGCGAAGTAGTAAAGGAAGGTATAGTGGTTGTCAGTTGACACAGCTAGACCTGTTGTAGGCTCATTGTGATACCACTAGCGCTGTCCTCTCTCCTCACTTAACATTGACCTCATTGAACCAACCTGTGGCTTTAATATATCCAACAAGACTTGTTATTTTTCTATTGGCTACTTCTGCCAAGTTATTCAGGGAATGTTTTCCTAAAATATTGAACCTTTTTCTATCCAGAGCCATGCACCCGCATAGAAAGTGTTCTATAGTCTCTTCTTCTTCAATGTCGTTGCAGCTTCTGCAATAGTCGTTATAGGGCGCTCCCAGTCTGCTGATATGCCTGCCAGTCAGACAATGCCCTGTTAGGACCCCGAGAAGATTTCTCATGTCGTTCCTGTTCAGTTTCAACAGTCGGCTTGTACGGCCCATGTTCCATTCTGGCCACGTCATTCTTGTAAAGTACTGTGATAGTTCTGTCAAAACATCGATACATTCTTTTACTGCCTTCGAGTTAATATTAGGCGATTGTTAAGCTTTCAGGGCCGATTGGCTATCTGGAAATATATTTATATCTCTTGTGGTGAGGACACTTTTATTTAGGGCTAGCATGCCTTCTCTGATAGCCAGAATTTCAGCTTGAAATACATTGCAGTGATCCGGTAACCGGAATGAGATGTTGGCATTCATTCCTTCAGAATGAAGGCCTTCGCCTACTTGTTCATTTAGCTTGCAACCATCAGTATGTATGCAGGTAGATAATGATTGCACTTCTATTGTCCACTAACCCATTGTCCCAATCTTCTCTCGTTGGGAAAGTTGTGGTAAAGGATGTATTTACATGCAGCTCTACTGAGTTACAAAAGTCTGTTGTTTGATGTAAGAAGGCACTCCATACAGCTCTCCGGGTTATATCGTTCAAAGCATTTTGCATTATGTTGCAGAGGGTATCTGAGAATTTCCCTCTTATTAATATTACAACATCATCTGCGTGGGCCACTCTTTTCCTATATATTCTTTAACAATCGATTTATTGCCAGTATCCACAGCAGAGGAGAAGTACACCGCCCTGGGAGGTACCCCTCCTGATGGATCTGCGTATCATCGAGAGGCCCAACGTCGAAAATACGAGCCTAGGCAGGCATAGTAACTGTTCTACAAATTTCACATGGCCCTCAATGTCACCCAAATCAGTTAATAGAGAAGTAGGTTTGTGTGAACATATTATATCATCGGCCTTAACAACCTCGCTGTTATTTCTACCTTTTCCAAATTGGATAAAGAAGAAAATCGAATGGGTCTGGTGGTGAACGAGGACAAAACGAAGTATCCCTTGTCATCAAACAAACAGTCGGCGCACTCGCGTATCGGCACCCACGTCACTGTTGACAGTTACAATTTCGAGGTTGTAAGATATTTCGTTTATTTAGGAACCAGCGTTAGCCTGTAGCCTGGATAGCCAACGAAGAATCTCTGTTGCCAACAAGTACTACTTTGGACTAAGTAGGCAAAAGAGTAGTAAATTCACCTCCCGACGAATTAAACTAACACTCTTCAACGCTCTCATCATGCACGTCCTAACGTATGGCGCACAACCTTGGACGATGACAACATCCGATGAAGCGATGCTTGGAGTGCTTGGGAGAAAAATTCTGCGTAAGATTTTTTAACCTTTGCATGTTGGCAACGGCGAATATCGCAGGCGATGAAACAATGAGTTATATGAGCTTTACGACGACATAGACATAGCGCTGTGAATATAATCCAGCGGCTAAGTTGGCTGGGTTTTGTCGACCGAATAAATACAAACGCTCGGACTCTGAATGTATTCAACGCAGTACCAGCTGGTGATAGCAGAGGAAGAGGAAAGCCTCGTCTGCGTTAGAAAGATCAGATGGAATACGACTTGGCTTCACTTGGTGTGTCCAATTGGCACTGGTTAGCACGAGCAAGGAACGTTAAAAATTTGACCAAAATCACAAAAGGTGCTATCGCGTAATTGCGAAGGAGAAGAATTATACAGAGTTCTACGTTTGTTATTATTCTGGTTCACCATATTTTAAGTATGTCGCAGCAACGTCAGTGGTGAGTACCCATTTTCGATTAAAAATTATTGTGTTTACTTGTCTAGAGGCACCCATTGATAATGGGAAACAGCTTCATCTCTCTAGGAAGCCAAATTAGCATGGATGGTGGAGTAAAGTACGATGTCGATGCGAGAACCAAAAGAGCCAAAACAGCTCTTCCAAGCCTGAAACAGATCTGACTTTCCAAACAGCTGACAACGCGTACCAAACTACAAATTTTTAATTCGAATGTTGAATTTGTCCTACTACATGACTGTGGCAGCCTCAGTAGTCTAGCGTGAGTGCACTAGCGTGCACTCACAGAGGCAGTGGGTTCGAATCCCGCGTAAAGCACGGCCCTCGCACTTTTCTAAATTTATCTACTTTCCCTGTTTCTCACTTTTTCGAAGTCCTAAACCGTCTGTGTGGTCTTTCTGGTAGAAAAATGTGAAACACAGATGGCGCTTCAAGCAGTAAGAAGGCGTTGTTTCTAAGCCACGAGAGGTAGGCATTTCCACTACTTAGGACTGATAGGGGCAGGCTAATCACCTATCCTGTCAGAAATCAAATAGATTATCGAAACCAACGCAAAACAAGTATTGTCGAGGCCCTATTCGCCCGAGAGGAGTGAACGAGAAAAAAACAAAAACAAAACTACATGGCTGTGGTTGGTGTCTGTATTTGGAACGTGGAAGCTGCAGATCGATACCTAAAACGATACTCTGTATCTGGTGGCTCGATAATTGGATTTCAAACGAACAACTCCTCAATCGAAGTAGACCAATTGGCATTGAAACTGGATCGGCCATCGCAAGCCAGCGACTGACATAAGTAGAATGACACTGGACTGGAATCCACAAAGAGCGCGCCGCAATGGACGCCCTAAAGGAGCTTGGCGACTTGAGGGCGTTAAAGAAGAATTTTTACAAATTGTCGAATCTCTCTGATGAACCCAAATAAGGACGAGAGCGAGAAATAGACAACATTGGACAACATTTGTTTCGCCATTATGCGCCCAAAGACGGCGCAGTAGCAACTAATAATAATAACTCGTCTATCTCAAAACTTAGGTAGCCGCCCTCGTACTTAAAATAAAATATTTTTTTAATAAGTTTTTCTCCATAGCTATTAACTGTAGAAAGAAATAGTATCAAAAATTGCAATTTGTTTTGTGCCCATAAACATATTTACCTCGGAAGCTGTATGTGTGTGTGTGTGTGTGCGAATGAAGTAGAAAGTATGTGAATATTTATTTAATCAGAGTGAGTATGAAAGGAAAAAGTATATCCCCTCTTACATACACACACATATCAGCCCGTAGGTGTTTTTGGTTATATAAACACCTGTCAGGTGGTTTCCGAAAACCCTCTTCCACACACACACACACACAAATGCGCGCTGCTTATTCACTTCTTCCACACCTTTCACTTTTCGCTCCTCTTCTGCGCTTGCTATCCTCCTTTGTTTCGACGCCATTTCCTTTGGATTGTTTGCGCTGTCAGCTTTTTGTCGCCGGCCTGTAATTCTTTAAACATTGTCAACATTGCCGTTTGCCCTGCCGCTTCTTTGCCATACGAATAGTGGCTAGAGTGTGTGTGAGCATACGTGCATGTGCATGTGTGCGTGTGGCGCGTTGCGGTTTTTTTGTTTTTTGTTTATCAACTTCACTGTATTTTCGCTGGTTTCCGTTTCGCCTTTTTGGTGGTTTTTGTGCATTTCTTTCTTGTGCTGCTTTTGTTGTTGTGCCGTTCACTCCTTGCGGTTCGTTCAGGTGATTGTTTTTCATTTCTATTTGTGTGCCTTTGTTATTGCTGTTGATGTTAGTTAAATTGTCACGCATGTCTGGCGCAGAGGCACTTCATTGCAGCGCTGCCTTTATGCGCCACCAACAGCCCACCTGGCTGACACCCTGAGTTGATGATGTCTGTCGGCGCTAACCACATATGTGTGCGCACCCCACACGCACACACACTTACGTATTTCTTATAAACTCATATTTGTTGGTGTGATCTGGGTTTTTTTTCGTTTTCGTTTTTTTTTGTGTGGCTTAAATGCTTGCGCACACAACAGTTTGTCATTGATTTGTCGCGTATTTTACAATTTTTGTCATTTTAATGCGGCTTTTTGTGCCGCAAGTTGGCTGATGTTTTGCCTGCCATGAATGCATGCATATTTAAATTTATTTACTGCTGCCATTGTAAGACCTCTTTTCATGCTTGTTGCCATGTTATTATTACGTGTATTCCTGCGGCGCTTTGTTGTTGTTTTTTTGTTTGTCTTTTTTAGTGCGTTTAAGCCGTTTTGTTGACGCATTCACGCATTTATGCCCTCAAAGAGTTGACGGCGCGTTAAGTTATTGTCAAACAGGAGCTATTCACCTCTGATTTATTGTGTGATTTACTCATTTGCGTGTCAGCAAATACACAAAGACAAATTCAGTAAACATCAGTTCGGTGTGTGCATAGTGAATTGTGAATCCTTGTTGCTGTTTCTTGGGTAAATACGTCTAACGAAGTGTTGAATTGTAGTGTTTGCGTATCGTGCGTTTTAGTTTTAAGTCAACAATCAACAAGCCTGTGTCGGTAATTTTCATGCTTATGCTTGTGCGGTGTATATTTACATAAGTACTTGCATACGAGGCGTGTTCAAAAAGTACCAGGAACTTTGTGTTTTTTCAAAAATTATTTATTTATTCATTAATATATATTGTGTCCCCTTCAAAGTAATGAGATATTATGCACTTGTGCCAACGTTTTTTCCAATCTTCGAAGCATTTCAAAAAATATTTTTTTTATCTTGTTCAGCTGCTCCTTCGATGCCGTCCTTATCTCGTCAATTGTAGCGTAGCGTCGTCCTTTCATGGGCCTCTTCAGTTTCGGGAGCAAGAAACAGCCACAAGGGGCCAGATCTGGGGAATATGGTGGCTGTGGCATCACTAGTGTGTTGTTTTCTTTTTTGTTTTTGGCCAAAAAAACGCGCACAAGCAACGATGTGTGAGCAGGGGCGTTATCGTGATGCAGATCCAATTTTTGTACTTCCACAAATCCGGGCGTTTCTGGCGGTTTGCTTCGCGCAAATTACGCATAACTTGCAGGTGATATTCCTTATTGACCGTTTTATCCTGTGACAAGAACTCACTGCGGCAGAATGCACAACGCCCTTGCAATCGATGAAAACGGTAAGGAAAACTTTTACATTCGACCGAACTTGGCGCGCTTTTTTCAGTCTTGGTTCGTGCGGCAGCTTCCATTGAGATGTCTGAGCTTTAGTTTCCCCGTCGTAACCATACAACCACGATTCGTTGCCAGTTCTGACCCTCTGGAGCGAATTTGGGTCGTCGCAGACAGAGTCCAACATCTCATTAGCAATGTTCATGCGATGCTGCTTTTGGTCGAAATTGAGCAGTTTTGGTACGAATTTTGCGGCGAACCGTCTCATGCCCAAATCATTGAAAAAAATCAAATGGCACGAACCAATCGATATGTCTAGGTCCTCAGCCACTTCTCTAATGGTGATTCGACGATTGGCCAATACTAACGGGTGATCAATTAAGAGGAGTTTTTTCATTTGCGTTTTTTTTACAGATCGCGCGCGAGTTGTGGCAAACTGTCATCGTGGATTTGTTGAACAGCGTTTGGCATTTCATCATGGAAAGACTCACACCGCAACAACGTCTACAAATTGTTCAACTGTATTATGAAAATCAGCGTTCTGTGACAAATGTGACGGAGCCACTTGCCATACACCTCGTGAAACAATGACTTTATTGAGAAGTCATTTCGGAGAGCAGCTGATTTCACGTTTAGGACCTGTGAGTTGGCCACCAAGATCTTGTGATATCACACCTTTGGACTTTTTTCTTTGGGGATTCGTGAAGTCCAAGGTCTATGCTGATAAACCAGCTACGATTGAAGCTCTGGAAGCCAACATTACGCGTGTTATTCACGACATACCAGTCGAAATGCTCGAACGAGTGATTGAAAATTGGACCTTCAGAATGGACCACCTTAAGCATAGTTGCGGCCAACATTTGAATGAAGTCATATTCAAAAAGTAAATGTCAAAGAATGTCCTTTCAAATGATAAATAAAGGTTTTGAACATAATTTACATTTTTGTTTTTTTTTTAACTATTGAAAAAAGCACCTCATGATTGATCACCCTATATTTTCTTCACTTCATCAACTTGTTCGTCTGTTGTTGTAGTTCTCGTCGTTCAGATCTTCTCGCCTCTCTGAGAACAGTTTCAACCACCGATAAGCTTTGCTTTGTTCCAAAGTAGCTTCTCCGCATGACACAGGCAACATTCGGAATGCATCCGCGCACTTAATTTCGTTTTTCATACAAAATTTTATACAGGTTCTTGGATCCATCTTTTTGAATAGGTAAAAACCCGACACCCGTCGACAGAAAAGCCCACGCACCATTTGAGGTTATGAATTTTGACATTTAGTTTTACGAGTCAAATTTTAACTAATCTTAGCTGAGAAGTTAGCAGCACCTTGAAAAATTATTTTGAAGCGATTTATTTTTTTCTTATAAATCATAGAATAGACAGCACTCCAACCTCTTGAAGGGTAGTTAAGTCCTGTAAATCCAGGCTGAACTATGTCGGTTGACATAATATTCTGATGTTAACAAGGGTCTCAGGACACTTGGGTATAGCGGGTAACGAGGCCTTTGACTCTTTAGCTAGGATGGGCTCTGAGGCCAACTTTTTTGGCCCGAAGCCCGTTCTGTCACTCCCTCCTGCAGCCATCAAAGCCATGGTTAG
This sequence comes from Anastrepha fraterculus, assembly GCA_037575425.1. Lineage (NCBI taxonomy): Eukaryota > Metazoa > Arthropoda > Insecta > Diptera > Tephritidae > Anastrepha > Anastrepha fraterculus. Next base: position 86,992 of record JAYXIM010024488.1, on the reverse strand, counting down.
CATACGGGTAATAAAACCTCCGAGCGAGCTTGGCAGGATGAGACGTGCTGCAGATGGACAAAATCGATGTTACCTGTCATGTCACTGACTGTCACAGATCCTCTCGTCATTAAGCAGAAGAGACTGTAGGCAGCTGGTTGGACTGATGATAGGCCACTTTCTATGGACGAAGCACATGGAAAAGGTAGGTCTGTCTGAGAGACTCTGTTGAGCATGTGGAGTGGAGATGAGACGGCGGATACTTTAAGTGCGTCTGCCCGGCCTTCGCTCGAATCAGGATTGAGGTCTTTGGCCCTGATGTGCTACGAAACGACCACCTTAGCTTCTTGGCACCACAACATTTACTCTGATTTCCTCGGTAGTCAGCTACATCTAAAGAAAATTAAAGAGGGTGCCCAAGTGCTGTGAAATGGACTTACTGTTATCTGAGTGCTGCACTTGCTAGTTTGTCCCGACAAAAAAAAAACAAATTTCATCAACTTGTTTAAAACATGCGTAAGGCCAATTTTGACAAATGGAATCGAAAATGGGGGGAATACATCTACAACAGTGAGAAAAAGATACACCTCCCAAATGCAAACGCTGCGATTCATAGCTGGCTACACGACGCCTGATCTTAAACGAAGGGACGTTATGCGATAGATGTGCGAAATCATTGACGTGGCCTGGGAAGGCCACAAAGGCATTTACGCTTGTGTTGGACGTCCACAAGGTGAAGCCCAAAATAAATAAGACGCTAGGCTCATAAAACGTTTTTGTTGGCGGCATCTTTTTAATGAGTCAGTGCGTTGGAAGTTACATCCCTAGCTGAGTTCCAGTGCAAGCTAGGGGATATTCGGTTCAGTGGAATTGAAGTTATTGCGTCTAAAGTGTCAGTATGATTGTGTCATCGGAGCAAAAATGAGTTTCGAACAAAGAGCTAATATCAAATTTTGTTTTAAAATCGGTAAAACGTCTACCGAAACATTTGAATTTCTGAAAAAAGTTTAGGGCGATGATTGGCTATCTCGTGACAGAGTTCATGAGTGGTTCACACGTTTCAGAGATGGTTGTGAGGACATAAATGACAATGGACACACCGGCCGCCCAAAATCAGTAATCACCGAAAACTCCATCGAAATTGTTCATAAATTTATCAAAAATGAACCAAAATCATAGTTGAAATTCATAGAATCGGAGTTGAATATCTCCAAAACATCGATTTATCGCATTTTAACTGATCATTTGGGCTCACGAAAGGTCTGTGTACGTTTCATTCCGCACAAGTTAACTCATTAAAGAGGCGAGAATAGACGAGAACTATATTTACAACAATGTTACTGGTGATGAAACGCTTTCTTTCCAACATGAACCTGAAACTAAGCGTCAAAGTGCCGAATGGAAGGCCCCAGATGAGCCACCACTAAAAAAATCGCGTTTGGAGAAGTCTAAAATCAAGTCGATGCTCATTTGTTTTTACGATTCCAAGGGAACTGTCCACAAGGAGTTCGTCCAATGGACCAAACCGTCAATGTAATTTTCTACCTTGGCGTTTTAAAGCGTTTGTTGTATCGCATTCGTCGAATTCGGCCTGAATACCGAATACCACGAAGGACTTCCTCCTGGTGCTTATTGCATGATAATGCACCATCTCATCGATCCACTTTTGTGACTGATTTTTCGACTAGAAATCGCTTTTTAACCTTCAATCACTCACTGTATTCGCCTGGTATGGCTCCCTGTGACTTCTACCTATTCGGAAAATTGCATTTGGCTATGAAAGGAAAATGTTTTGTGTCCGTAGAGGCCATCCAAACGCTTGTGTCGACATCCTGAAGGACTTTCCGAATTCCGGTCAATGATCTGAAACACTATTCCGAAAAGCTTTTAGATCGCGCAAAACAGTGTATCGAGACCAGAGGGGACTATTTTGAATAAATAAACTCAAAGTTATCAGAACAAAGCTCCTGTCGTTTCTATTTTAGCTCAGTCTCGTTTGTTTTGGACTCCACTTTCTATATCCCAATTCGAATAATGCAATAATTGTATTTTATTTAAAAAACAGGGAAGTATTGTGTCTTGGTTTTAGTTAAAAAAAAAAACAGGACATAGTCCTACAAAAAAGTTGAAGAAGAAGAAGAAAGCTTGAAGCTCTAGAGCTAGAGATCTAAGCTGGGGATGGAATGCCTTAAAGAGCTTAGCTCATACTTGGCATGTCCGAACAAGGTTGGGTTCTCTAAGTAGCACTTAACATTTGCGTTGATTCAAATCCGTTTGCTGGCAAACTCGTTAAGAATAGAGAAAACTACTGTCTAGTCTGATAAAAACCTAGAAAGAAACTGGTAGGCAACTACCGTAATAGGTAGTACCGTAATCAACCAATTTTGAAGCACTCCAGAGAATATTTCTCTGCTACCACCAGCTGGTACTGCGTCGAAAACTTTCAGAGTCCGAGCGTTTGTATTCATTCGGACGACATGACCCAGCCAACGTAGCCGCTGGATCTTTATTCGCTGCGCCTATGTCTGTGTCGTCGTAAAGCTCTTACAGCTCATCGTTCAATCGCCTACGATACTCGCCGTCACCAACGTGCAAAGGTCCAAAAATCTTGCGCAGAATCTTTTTCTCAAGCACTCCAAGCGTCGCTTCTTCGGATGTTGTCATCGTCCAAGCTTCTGCGCCATACGTCAGGACGGGTATGATGAGAGCCTTGTAAAGTGTCTGTTTTGTTCGTCGAGAGAGGACTTTACTACTCAGAAGCCCACTTAGTTCAAAGAAGCACTTGTTGGTAAGAGAGATTTTACGCTGCCTTTCAAGGCTGACATTGTTATCGGTGTTAATGCTGGTTTCAAGATGAACTAAGTTTCTTATAACATCGCCGTAACTTAGAGTATTCAAAAAATTGTTTTCTAATAGCGACCACTCGTCAACAACCAATGGAAAATCTTCGAGTGTAATTCATGTTTATAAGAATCATCTGCTATTGGGGACGGCATAAAACCTCTGGGTCTGCCAATTTTAGATCTACAGCCAGACGCAAGAAGCAAATGTTATCAGTTGATTTGACCTAAATGTTCGTCCACAATTCATGAAAGATATATCCTCCCACTGGCGCGCTTTGTTAAACTCGGCCAAGAACGCATAAACGGTTATCGCGCCAATTAAGAAGAAGATATCCTCCCACTATACTACTGAAGGCAATCATTGAAGTTTTCTTCACTGAAAAAATTAAAATTTTTTTTTAATAAAATAGCAATTATTTCATGTCTTTTATTGATGTGTAAAAGGGTGTCGTCCATACTCATAAAGCTTGAGCACGTAAAGAAAAATAATTAAGACACACGAAATATCCATTTTAGCGGATTATCTTTACCCCATTCAACGCCCTCACACCAACTACGCCATTCTCGCAACTTCACAAATATTCCTCAATTAATTTTTTATTTCCTAAAAAAGGCGCTCAGGTGAAAAGAAATATGCAGTCTGAAAGCTTCTTAGGATGCATCCAATCATTTCAAGCGCATGAAATAAAAAATTCAACTTCTTTGTAATATCTAACTCTAAGCTCTGGTGGTACAAAAAGCTCAGGGAAAGTGAAAAAAGGAATTAAGCAAAGCTGTGCGCACAAGGAATAAGAAAAGCGAGCAATTGCCAACTGCAATGAACGGCAGCGGCAGGTGAAATTTTAAGATAAAAAAAAATCGCTAAAAATAAAAATAAAATTAAAGCGTAGATAAGGCAGTTGGAGCAAGAAAAAATGTGAAAGGAATAATGAAAGCGAAGAAAAAGAAATCCCAAATCCCAGATGAAGATATTCGCAGTCTGACTGAAACACTCGAATAATCTTAATGTTCGAATGTAGCAAAAGCAAAGGATGAAAGTAAGAAAGTGGAGCAAACAAAAAAAAAGCAAAAAACAGAACAAGTAGATAGAGAAGGAGAAGAAAATAAAAGCATTGCCGGTGCATGCACGAAAGATACGCATGACGAGCCTGCTGCCCTCCACCCCGCATCTCTTCATTTGCGTGATTTTCGCTGGCCAAGCGCTACTACAGAAAGATATTGCAGCAGCGCCCTGGAGCAGGAACCCTACCTACACTGCCCTCCAATAATAGCTGCACTTGCAATTATTGTTTTTCGCTTCACTCCAGTGCGTGACCACAGTAGTAACTGTAAAGCCACTACTTACTGGTGTTTTTGATACACTCGTACACAGCATAATACCGCCTGCTGCCCTTCCCTTTGCCCCGCTTCTTGCTTTAACAGCTATTTAATCTATTTGTAATAGCTGCAATTCGTATATTTCTTGGGTGTATGCGTGCGTTTTTTTTCCATGTGATCTTAAATATTTTCAGCCAACTCAAGTGTTCTCCTTGAAACCTTACTTTTGTGGCACGTTTTTCTTTTCTCCACTTGGCCTTTGTATCGCTTTCCTTGGTTTCACTGGTTTTTCACTGTTCCTTTAATCTTTTATTAGCCATTTAATGCACAATTCAACACTCGATTTTGCAGATTTTGTACTGCATTTAATGGCACATACATTTAAGCTGTGGCGCTCTATGGGTTAAATGCGCTCTATATGCGTGTGCTCAGCAGACTTGGGGCTCCATCAAGATTGCCAGGCGCCACTTTGCGAACAGTTTGCATTTTGTAAAGCGCCACTTGAAATGGAAATTTGTGAATGGGTATTCTTTGATATCGCAATCGCTGTAGAAGTGGCGTTCTTGGTTGTGCTTATTTGAGAATAGGTCTTACAAAAATTATTTTTTTTTGTTATTATATATTTTCGTACTATTTTTTTTTGCTTTCACAAAAGCGACAACAAAGTTAAGAAAGTTGTATGCGGCATGATGGTCATTAGGCTCAAGTTTTTTGGTCTCACTTTTGACCTTAAAGGTAAATGTGGTTTGGGCACTAGAAACCACTAGCTTGAATATGAAAGTTTGTGTTTTATAACAAGCAGGCAAATATTCGATTGTCTACTCTGCATTCTTATTTAAATCGGATGGCTAAAGCGCAATTCCATGTCAAGTCTTTTGGTAAAAAATGTAGTCTAGCCGCCAAAAGGACTTACTGGAATTTACTACTGCTGTACAACAAGTAGCCACCTATGCTTCCTTCACTCTTCAATTAATCGTTCAATTTGTATTGAAGGAAGGTAAAATTGCAGGTAAATATTTTTTTCCAGTTTTGTGACTAATTCCGTAGCACTTAAATTGAAAAAAAAAATTTTAAATAGAGTTAGGGTTGCCATTTCATTTAAATATATTTCAACAGCTTTGCGGATTTTAATTGTTCCTAAATATGTTTCGTCTCATTTCCGGCTCAAAATATTATATTTATTTAAGGGGTCAGGGGTAGTCAGAGGCCCGAAAAAATGATGATTTTCAATCACTTCTTTTTTGTAAGTCATTTGCTTTATTTTACGAAAATAAAAACATGGAATTAATACACGAGCCGCTCAGTGCACACATCAATTAACTCCATAAAACGAAAAAATGAGAAACGCGATGATGTAATGTACAGGGTGGGCCATATAGCATTTACTTTTTGAACCACCTATTTTTTTGAGAATGATAGCACAAATGACATGTCAAATGAGTTCGTAATTTACTTAAATGTTTGACATTTACGAAATGGGACGCTATACGCTTGAACAAAATTGGGAAATATTGAAAACCTATTTCCAAAGTGGTGAGTCTTCTTCTTCTTCCGCGGTTACAGTAAATGGCGAGCGTTACCGTGACATGCTCAACGAGTTTTGTTTCCAAAAATTTAAGAGGATGACATGGACGACATTTGGTTTCAACAGGACGGTGCAACTTGACACACTGCCAAAGTTACACTCGAACTTTTGGCTACCGTTTTTGAAAACCGAATAATCAGGAAATTCCGATATCAGGCCGTTAAGGACAAATGCTATGCGAACCATCCAGAGACGATTGATGCTTTAAAACACGAACTCGAAGTTGCCATTAATGAAATCGGAGCCCAAACAATCGAAAATGTGCTTAAAAATTGGACTGATCGAATGGCCTACTGTAAAGCCAGTCGTGGCAGTCATTTGAACGATATTATTTTTTATTCATAAATGACAATATGCAGTCTTCAAAATAAAAAAAAAGTTTTGAAAAAATATTCATTAGTTCTTTTTTATAGCCGATTCAAAAAGCAAATTTTACATGGCCCACCCTATATATTGCTTTTAAAAATTCCTCTGATAATATGAATTCAAATATATAATGTGGAATGCATAATTGCAGATATAGCTTTTATCTAACGGTATATAAAATTAATCAGAAAGAACAGCCAACAAAGAATCGTCAGTAATGTTACAGTTTTTATGTGACTGATGGAGTTAATCGGTTTGGCAACTGAAAAAAGGAATAAAGCTAAAAACACAAAAAGTTAGTTATTATATATTTTTATCACAGCTTTTCCATAAAAAATAATGTTGGAAGTTCGGTTATAAAATAATCGTCTTAAAAACGACCAACGCTTGCAAATCATTGAATTTTATTATAAAAATGCGTGTTCTGTTAAGAAAGTTTATCACGCGCTTCTTCCATTTTATGGCCAGTTTGATCGACCCACTAAAGCGGCTATTCGAGCTATTGGGACAAAATTTAGAAGACATAAACATATGTATAAATAATAACAATATTACTAATGTAAATAGTCTTAAAATACTAGGCTTAGTGTTTAATAATAAGTACACTTGGAATGATCACATCACATATCTGCACAACTCCCTTCAAAGCAGATTGAACGTTATAAAATCTTTAAGCAATATAAAATTGGAGAGCAATTCCAACACCCTTGTACGAATTATAAAAGCGACAATATTAGCTAAAATCGATTACGGCCTTCCAATATTTTCCCTAACTTCAAAAAGAAATTTATCAAAATTATCATCAATTTACCATACAGCAGCAAGACTGGCCATTGGAGCATTTCGTACCACCCCCATCATAAATATATTAACAGAAGCTGGACTCCCAACACTAAAGGGTCGGATAGTTTACATCAATACAGGGATGATTTTTAAGTTGGCATATAACGAAGGATCCCCAGTTCAAGCTATTTTGAAAAAAAAGATTAAAAAGAAAACGTAATACGAGGAGAACTTCTACCCTGCAAAAAATTATAGAATTGGTAAAAGAGGAAGATATATCAATTACTCCCACTTCGTGCACCTCCTTGCACTCTGGAAAAAAACTCTATTATGCTCGACCTAACGAAATACAAAAAAGAAACTACACCTATATCAGTATATTTACAATCCTTTCTAAATATACGCAACTCGCATGTAAACTGGAGAGCCCTATATACAGACGGATCCAAAAACAGTAATATCATTGGGTGTAGCGTAGTGGACGATACCTCAACAATTCTATCTGCAGTACTACCATGGTACTCATCAGTCTTTTCAGCAGAAGCAACAGCAATCCTCTTTGCCTGCCGATATGCCGCAAAACATAAACACCGATATCTTATATGCAGCGACTCCTTAGGAGCAATCCAAGCAATCTTAAATGCTAATTTTGCCGACAAGAGACATTCTTATTGAATATACCGAAAAAATCAAACTATTATGGGTTCCAGGCCACATCGGAATACAAGGCAATACACTTGCCGACTCTGCTGCCAAATTAGCCACGAAATCCCCAGTTAAACTCAACAACACCATCAACAAAAAGGACATTAAAAAACTGGCTTACAAAAACTGCCTAAGAAATGAAATTACCCAATGGTCTGAATATACTCATTACTACAAAGAGATAAAGCCAACTCGTCAGCCAACAACACTACCAACAAATATAACAAGAAGGCAACAGATTATTTACACCCGCTTCCGTCTAGGACACACCAGGCTAACCCAACAACATCTCTTCCAAAACGTCCAACCACCACTCTGCTATTTTTGCTACGATGCGAACTTAACAATACCACATATAGTCGAAGGATGCCTAGCGCTTGAAACAATACGCCAATCTATGGCCAACCCCAATATAAGGGAATTGCTCTCAAATGTAACACACACCAACATAAAAGAATTTATAAGATTTATAACTAAACTAAACATTTATTTTGAAGTGTGATATATATATGTGGTAGTCGTTAGAAGACCGTCGAGCAGAACAGACGTAGTATAAACGTGGAGAACGATAATTTGCCGTAGATCAGAACATTAATTACATTAACTTTCTTTAAATTACTCACTGTACAATATTATTTGCTTTTAAATTCAAATTCCTACATTTTATAATTTTAATTGTTAATAAATCTATTCTCACATGGGGGCTCGTCCGGGATGCGAACACAACTTAAGCAAATAAATCAAAAAGTCATACGAATCAAATAGCAACAAACACTCACTAGCGATCAGCAGGCGGAACATAAGGAAAGAAAACGAAAAGAATTGATAAACCGACGAGTTGCGCGCTGTTAAGAGCATTGTTTGGTTGTTCAACGAGTGTCGAAAAGAAGTGATTGCCTGAAAGTTTTATAAATATATTTTAGTAATATAAAAAATACACCGGCATTAAATATGAGTTCTAAACAAAAAAGACATTTGCAAAGAAGCGAATTATCCGTAGACGTGGAAGATAGAAGGCAAGTGTCGGTAGATGTTGACGAGAATAGTGGCTCCAAATTTAATGTCACCGATGTTGAGAGCATTATAAGAAAATTTTCCGGTGCTAACACAATTAATGTGCATACGTGGATAAGCGAATTCGAATCCTATGCAAAAGCATTTCAATGGAGTGAACTCCAAAAATATGTGTTTATGAAAAAATCCCTTTCGGGTGCAGCAAAACTTTTTGTTGAGTGCGAGGTTAAACCAGTTTCATACCAACAACTCAAAGCGGCATTAACGGCAGAATTCCAAGATAAGCTATCTAGCTGTGATGTACATAAGAAACTTCGGGAAGAAATTAAGAGAAGCAGTGAAACTTATCGCGAATATTTATACCGCATGATTGATATTGGAAGCCAAGCACAAGTAGACTCTGAATCAATATTTCGATACGTTATAGATGGCATAAAGGACACAACCTTCAATAAAGCTATATTATATGGAGCGAAGACTACTGCGGAATTTAAGGAAAAATTGAGCACCTACGAACAAATGAAAAAGGACAGCGTTTCGTTGCGGGGTATGAGTGAGGACGACCGTTATAAAAAAGTTGAGAAAAGAGATAGCAAGTCACGACACTGCTTTAACTGTGGATCTTCTGATCACGAATTTCATAACTGTCCAGACAGAGCAAAAGGACCGAAATGTTTCGGCTGTAACGGGTTCGGTCACAAACGGCCAAATTGTCCAATGGTCAAAGCGTCGACAAACTGGGTGCGAAATGCCGGTACTTCTTACTGTCCAGTTATGATTAATGGAGTTACAGTAATTGGTTTGATCGACACTGGAAGCGATGTCTGTGTTATTAAGAAGAGCTGCGTTCACAAGGTTCGCCCGCATACAATCTCTAAGTCTTCACGCTGCTCACTGACTGGAATTGGAGCAAACATTGTCACCGATGGCCTTTGCAGAGCCGACGTTTGCATCAACGGTGTTTCATTTAATGATATTGAATTTTGCATTGTAGATAACAGTTTTGTTAATCCTGATTTAATTATAGGCATGAATCTTTTAAAGGAAGCAGTTGTCAATATTAGCAACGGTAAAGTAACCATAAGTAAAATGGCGGAAAATTTACGTGCGCAGGTGGACGATACTGATACTTCGGTTGGTTGTTTTCTTGCTCATATCGAGGATGAAATATTCGAAGATAGTCAAATTAATGCAGACGTTTCCGTGCAAAATCCCGATGTACGCAATGAACTTCAGCAGTTGGTTTGTAACTATAAACCGCAAATTCCAGAAGAATCACCAATTACATTGAAAATTTGTTTAATGGATAATGAACCAATTTACCGTCCTCCGAGAAGATTCCCACCAACCGAACGTAAAATAATCGACGACCAAGTTGAAAGTTGGCTTAAAGCGGGCATTATACGGGAAAGTGTATCCGATTATGCAAGTCAAGTAGTGCTAGTGAAGAAAAAAGATGATAGTTATCGGCTATGCATCGACTACCGAGCAATTAATAAGAAGGTGCATAGAGATCGGTATCCATTGCCTGTTATTGAAGATCAGATAGACCGCTTGGGTGATGCTGCATTTTTTAGCACACTTGATTTGGAAAATGGCTTTTTCCATGTTACCGTCGACGAGAATAGTCGAAAATTTACCTCATTTGTTACACAAGGTGGACAATATGAATTTTTAAAATCACCATTCGGGTTTTGTAATTCACCGAGCGTTTTCCAAAAATATATTAACTATATTTTTAGAGACCTTATAAGAGAAAATATTGCAATAATTTACATAGACGATATTGTGGTTCCTTCACGTACCATTACGGAAGGTTTAAATTATTTGAAGAGAACATTAAATGTAGCGGCTGCCAATGGACTAATTTTTAAGTGGAGCAAATGTTGTTTTTTGCGTGAAGAAATTGAATATTTGGGACATCGAATTTCCAAAGGAGTTGTTATGCCGTCTAGCACTAAAACTAAGGCAGTAATCAATTTTCCGATTCCAAGTACAGTGAAGCAGTTACAAAGTTTTCTCGGCCTTGCAGGCTATTTTCGGAAATTTATTCCGAACTTCGCAGTACGTGCTCGACCGCTCACGGAGCTAATTAAAAAAGGCGGGTATATCGGTTTTGGAAAACCGGAGTTAGCAGCGCTGACAGATTTAAAAGGGGCACTCACGACTAACCCAGTGCTACAGATATTTCGATACGGTGTGCCGACTGAATTGCACACGGACGCAAGTAAAATAGGTTACGGTGCTGTTCTTTTCCAACGAAGCAGTGAAAGTAATACAATGCACCCTGTATTTTACATGAGTAGATGCACTACAGATGCGGAGAAGAATTATTCAAGCTATGAGCTTGAGGTTCTAGCTGTAATAGAAGCTGTAAAAAAATTTAGAATCTACTTACTTGGTCATCGTTTCAAAGTAGTGACTGATTGTAAAGCGTTCCAATGTACTATGCAAAAAAGGGACTTAACCACACGAGTTGCCAGATGGTTTCTGTTACTTGAAGAGTTCGACTTCTATGTTGAGCACCGTGCTGCATCAGCAATGCGGCATGTCGACGCGCTGAGTCGCAACCCAGTAGTAATGTACTTGAAAGATGACAACGATTTTTTAAAAAGGTTATGCGAGGCACAGAATAACGATGAGAGCTTAAAAGCAATTATAGAGATTTTGAAACAACGGCCATACAAGGATTTTGTTATGCATCATGGTATGTTATGTAAAGAAGTCAATAATAATATTCTTTATGTCGTTCCAGAGACTATGGCCGCTACGGTGATACGTCAAACACACGAAAATGGTCATTTTCAGGTCCAAAAGATGAAAGAGTCGCTATCCAATGAACTGTTTATCCCCGATCTCGAGTACCGTATAAAACGATGTATTGCTAGCTGTATTAGATGTATTTTAGCTGACAGAAAACGTGGCAAAGCAGAAGGATTTCTGAATCCTATACCGAAAGGCGACCTACCGTTGACCACATTTCACGTTGACCATTTGGGACCACTTCACGACACCAAAAAGAGTTATCGATATATTTTGGCACTGATCGATGGCTTTACTAAGTTTTGCTGGCTTTTCCCCACAAAGACGCTGTCTTGCGATGAAGTTGTCCAGAAGATGGAAGTAGTCGCCGAAACGTTTGGGTACCCACAACATATAGTAGCTGATCGAGGAGGCGCTTTCATAGCGCTTGGTTTCAAAAACTTTTGTACAGAACACGGTGTTGAACTGCATCATGTAACTACTGGTGTTCCCCGAGGAAATGGACAGATTGAGCGCCTGCACTCCGTGGTCATATCTGCTCTTACCAAGGTTTCAATGGATAATCCAGAACAGTGGTTTAAACATGTAAAACATGTTCAAAGAATCATCAATTCAACATACCACAGATCCATAAAGATGACTCCATTCCAATTAATGATTGGCACGAAGATGAATACTGGCAGAAACTTACGACTTAATGAAATAATCGAAGAAGCCATAATCGAGCACTTCAATGATGACAGGGTGGAACTTCGTAATGAAGCTAAAAGGGCGATAACTGAGATTCAAGAGGAAAATTCTAAGAACTACAACAAACGTCGTAAAAAGTCTGTGAGCTTTAAAGTTGGTGATCTTGTTGCCATAGAAAGAGTTCAGTTTGGTACAGGACTGAAAATAAGGCCGAAATTTCTTGGTCCATATGAAGTCACAGCTGTTAAGGGCTTTGATCGCTACGATGTGAAGAAAGTTGGCGATAATGAAGGGCCAAAAATTACTAATACTAGCGCGGATAAAATGAAACTATGGGTGGAATCCGACGATGACAAATGGAACGAGATTAATGCCGAGGACTCGCCTGAGGCAGACGAGTAGCATGGATGACCGAGTGTGGTAGTCGTTAGAAGACCGTCGAGCAGAACAGACGTAGTATAAACGTGGAGAACGATAATTTGCCGTAGATCAGAACATTAATTACATTAACTTTCTTTAAATTACTCACTGTACAATATTATTTGCTTTTAAATTCAAATTCCTACATTTTATAATTTTAATTGTTAATAAATCTATTCTCACATATATACATAATTCTTATTTGTACACATAGTAGTAATAAATTAATTTTAAGAAGCTGATGGCCTTAGTTGCTAACGCTTTTTCTAGATTGTTAAGGCATAATTATATTATCCTTTTTCAATAATAATAAATAAATAATAAGAGCTCTGGGTCTTTAGGGGCCGTCTCTGTGGCTTTCGCGCGTTGAAAGGGACCACGGTATTATATGACAGGAGTTCGAGTAGACCTAGGATCGGTCTTATAGTATCATCCTATCTCACTGTGACGGGTCTTGAGCAATTCTGTTGCCAAGACCTGGTAGCGGCTGAGATGTGTTACAGAGGTAGACGCGGATGGTCGAAGTTTGTGATTGGATCTGCTTATTTTCCTTAGTATGCTTTGGAAGGGCCACCAGCTGGGAGGACCACTAGTGTCGTAAGGTTCTGTGAGCGGCGCAGTCTGGGCCTTATCCTGTGTTGCGATGCTAATGCCCAGCATACAATATGGGGCAGCCGCAAGTGAAATGGACGGAGCTCTCGACTATTCGAATTTATCGAATTTACCGCCCCTGCTCACATATCGTTGCTTGTGCGCGACTTTATGGCCAAAAACAACACACTAATGATGACACAGCCACCTTGTGGTTGTTCTTTGTTTCCTAAACTGAAGCTGCCCATGAAAGAACGACGCTACGCTACGATTGCCGAGATAAAGACGGCATCGAAGGGGGAGCTGAACAAGATAAAAAAAATGATTTTTTGAAGTGCTTCGAAGATTGGAAAAAAACGTTGGCACAAGTGCATAATATCTCATGGGGATTACTTTGAGGGGGACAAAATAGATATTAATGAATAAATAAATAATTTTTGGACAAACACAAAATTCGCGATAAATTTTGAATACACCTTGTAAGTACGAGCTTAGACAGAATTAAGCTCCTTCTTATAAATGTTGGTTAAATTTCTAGGGCCGATGTTGAATGTGAACCACAACTAAACGTCTGCGACACCATTCGACTTTTTTCTTTGGGGTTATTTGAAGGAAAAGGTGCACGTCGATAAGCCAGCAACAATTCAAGAGCTAAAGGATGAGATAATTCTGCATATTAACGGCATAGGACTTCAATTATGTCTCAGCGTCATCGAAAATTTGGACCATCGGATGGAGGTGAGCCGCCGAGGCCTCGATGGCTATTTGGCCAATATATTGTTTTGTGCATAATTGAGCTATATCATTATTATCATAATGAAGAAAAATTACAATAATTTGTGTAATTGTATTTTATTCAAAATCAACACCGGCCTTTAAAGCTTAAGCACCCTTATTATTGAACAATCTTTTAGGTTTGCTTTGCGTTTTTCAGGGGCTTCAAGGCAGCCTAACTGTCACTAAAGACTTCAATCTGTTTCCCGCTCCATCTGATCCCAAGTATCAATTCAGCTACTTCCAGAATGGCAAAAATTCCCATTTGGAAAACAGTAGCCACTCCTCCCTTAGCGTAATGAGACCTGTCTCATTCTTGGTCCCATCGGTACAAGAAAAGATCCATCAAACCTCTGTGAATGCTCTCTGCATTACTTCACTGACATTTTCCTTCTAAATGAAAGGTCATCCTTAGTTGCCAAAAACAGTGGATACTGCTCAGAGAGCATACTAAAGATAGATGCTTGTTCCGAAGTTCCACTTTTGTGCACTTAATAAGTACAGTAAATAATGCAAAAAATTTAGTAGGCAATCAAATAAAATTTTGAGGATGACATAAAATTAAATGGCCATTTTAACTATACCAGAAGTGGGTAAATTATGCTCTAATTTGCTGCTAATTCGATATACTCAACATGCATACATTTCTCTGTATACACATACATATATAGAAACATACAAACAAACGTGTCCACGCTTTACTGCCGTCATCAAAGCTTAATGTCCTGCCACCAATAAAGTTTGTTTTTCTGTTTGTGAACCATCTCCGGCTGTGCGTTTCCGGGCTCACTACTGACCCACTCTATTGCCTAATGTGTGCATGTATTAGTTTTGCTAAATTGGAGTGCGCATAAATACATACATACATCAACATATTAACATAATGTATAAGTAAGTAGGAATGCCAGATATGTTGTCGCTTTATGCGCAAATTAGTCTTTGCGTTTATACTCGTGCTTGTGTGTGTGTGTGTGCCTAAGTGCAGTCTCGTATAATAGTTGGTGTTTGTATTTGTGCGTCAATTAGTTGCTTTATTCAATATGCCCAAAATGCGTTACAACAATAATGCTTGTACCTACTAATCATTATGATCAGCATCAGCATCATCGATGGAGAGCAGTTAAGTAGCAATTGATTTACTGGCGCACATATACATTCATACATACACGTATACACAGCCATAGAAATTTTCACATGTAGGCGCAAACTGGGGCCGCAACATTAGACGTGGTGACAATGGCAACAGTTGAACTTCAATTAGCTTTGAATGACAATATTAATACCCACCCATACCCATACTCACCCCTCCATATGAGTAAATATCCCGCAGTGAAATATGTAGCCAAGTAAATACTAATTGGCCAAATGAGTAGCAATCTGTTTATTTGGTGGCCTTTCACGCAGATACCGAAACTATGGAATATTAAAGAGATTTTCTTAATTTATTTGTATAGGAATGATTTTTTTCATATCCCTGTTCACTCCGCTCGTCAACATAGGGCCCCAGCAAGACTCTTCCATCGTACGTGGTTCTAGGCTGCTATTTTTGCACCATCCCATGTAATGTCGACATCTGCTAGCTGGAGCAACATCGACCTGCGCCAAGAGATCTTTTTACGACCGCGACCTCTGCTCTCTACGGGTTCCAGTCCAGTGCAATTCTCTTGATGCTATCTGATGGTTTTCTATGTGTTTGACTTATCCGTCGCCACTTTTTTCGTTTGTTTTGCCTTAGAATGGGCTGGTGTTGCCGTTGTGAAGCACTGCCAGCTCGGAACTCTTATGTAGGGCTCTGATGAGGCGGATTATCTTAGCGGGAACTCCCTCTCTACTCAACGCCAGTCATATTGAGTCTCTTTTGATTGTGTCGAATGCCTTCTTAAAGTCGACGCACAGCATTCAAAGTAGGCAACGCCACTCAACTGATTGTTCGACTATGATGCGAAGAGTATTATCTTGGTCAACACAGCTTTGGTGAGGGCGAAATACAGCTTGTTCGTCCCTTACATTGGAGTCTGCTTTTGTTCGATACATTGGAGTCTACCTTGTGTGATCACGGCTAGAAGTTTGTAGGTGGCGTTGAGCAGCGTTATTCCTCGCCATTTGCCGCAGTCACGCAAATCGCCTTTCTTCGGCAGCTTCACAATAATGTATTTTGTCCGGGACGGCGGCACCTTTTTATTGTCCCAGGTGGCGGTGATGTGGGGATGCAGATTTTTTGATGAAATTTGCGGGTCGGCGATCAGTAGTTCTGACAGTGTGTCATATTCTCCTGCGACTTTATTGAGCTTCAGTTTGCTGATTGCATCCTTGATCTCCGCTAGACAAGAACAAGTTGTTGTTGTTTTGCTGCTGGTTGTTGTGCTGCCCACTTCAAAGCTAGGTTCACTGCTAAGAGCGATACTACTGATTCCTTCAAAGTGTTCTTATGCAAAGATTAATAGGCAAGCGTTTTTAATTATTCGATTGAAAACTCTATTGAAAACTTCCTAGCTTTACAACTCAAAAGTTAAGAATTGTGATTTTTTTATAAATTCAACCATTGGTAAGGGTGACTAATACCATCTAACCCTATTTAAAAATAGTCACTACTATTATTCTGGATAGATTTCAACTGGCCGATATGTCACTACGTGATGAATAAGCAGGCTTCCGTCCCCACCGGAGCTGTGTAGATCAAGCAAATACTCTCGTGATAATAATTTCACAATCCTTAGAATGGAACACTCAACTTTATTTGGTGCATATCGATTTTCAGAAGGCTTTTGATACCGGCAAGAGCAATGCAGTCATCTCTGGGAAAAGAAGTTTGTGGTATACGGCTTTTGCAGAGGACCGAGAGGTCGAGGAAGATTTGCCCCGATCTGGTCGCCCTACAACATCTTCAAAATGAAGATGAAAACGTCGTCTAAGTCAAGGAAATGGTGCTGGAAAACCATCATTTAAGTTTGAGAGAGGTAGCTCGTGACTTTGTGTGACTCACGAATCAATTCGTAACATTTTAACATTTTACACCATTAATTGGTCATGCGATGCGTGGCTGTTCGACTTGTTCCGAGAGAGTTGATTTTCTTTCAAAAAATTCATCGGAAGAAGGTAACTGAAGGCATGAGCAAGTGAATTCGTACCCAACGTTTATACAGTGCATCAGTGCATCATAACAGATGATGAGACTTGGGTATATGAGTTTGACATGCAAACTAGTCAACATGCAACCAGGCAGCTGAATGGCGCTATCCACATGAGTCGAAACACAAAAAACCACGTCAAAGTCGGTCAAAAGTGAAGGTCATGGTACTCGTTTTCTTTGATTCTCATGGTGTTGTGCACTCGGAATTCATTCCAAATGGTTCTACTGTAAATAAATAATATTATTTGGAAGTTATGCGACGTTTGAGAGAGAATGTCTGTAGGAAACGACCCTATTTGTGGAAAGAAAACTAATGGATCTTGGACTATGATAACGCACCGTCTCACAAGGCTCATATTGTGAACACTTTGTAGACCAAAAACCCGACAAATATCATTGAACAACCACCGGATTTAGCCCCCTGTGACTTTTTCCTTTTCCCTAAACTTAAATTACCACTCCGTGGACGCCGCTTTAAAGGCCATCAATAGGTCGATAGAGGCCATTAAGGAGAGTTCTCTGAAGGAGCTGGAGAAGATCTCTTCAAACGCATTTAAAAGGTGCTTTGATGACTGGACTAATCATTAGCATTTGGCGGTGGTTTATTGCTTCGAATGAAGCTTATTTTCAATACGACAAAATAAATTTTGGTGATTAAACAATTATTTTGCATTTTATTCTACAATTCCCAGTACTTTTTGGATAGAATGTATGCACAAAGAAATCTACTTGATGGGTTCAACGAAATTTGAATGGGAGTCAAAAAAAATTGTTCTAGCTTTTCTCAATATTTTTTAAGAAAATTCGAAAACAAAGAGTTGAGTAACCTTAGTATGATCGTAATTGGTGACGAAGATCGGTTTTTTATGTAAGACCCGGAAACTAAATAGCTACTTACCTGTGAAAGCCAGACAGCAAATAAGTGTTACCATTCTTCAAATAATACCTAGTTCAAGTCCGTAACGATAGATGGCGGGCTCTGTATAATCAAAAAAAATTATTCATCTCGGTTTACTTCACCAGAGCAAAATTGTAGTAGTTTCTGCTATTCCGTTAGATTTTTCTCAAACAGTAATTGGCAAATAATATACTGAAAACTGCTTACCAAAAATTTTAAAAAATTTACTTGAAAATAGGAAAAACGAGGAAATGCATAGCTGCTTCTTACACCCCAATAATGCGCCAGCTTACACTGCAGAAATGATAAGCAACTTGCCTGCGCTTTTTAGCATTGCAGAAATTTGTCCATCGCCATATCCTCCGGAAATGATGACTTGTAATTTCTGGTTGCTTCCAAAAATTAAGTAAAATTTAAAGGGAAAAGTCCTTGGTACCAATGAAGGGACAATTAAGGTGGTTAATGTTGAGCTTAAGAAGCTTCAAAAACGCGATTGTGAGGACTGTTGTCAAGACTGGATTTACAAATTTAAAAAATTGGGAGAAGCTGCTGGGATGATTCCACCAGACAGCTTCTGCTGAAAGGCTTGAAGCAATGCCAATACCTAACAAACAAAAACAAAAAAATCGAGAGATGAATCGATAATGGAAAAGTTGAATTGATAATGAAAAAGTTCAATCGATAACAAAAGAGTTAAATTGATAAAAAAAACTTACTCAATAATAAGAACTAAATCAATAAAAACAACAAAATGTATCTATAAAAAAAATATTATTCAATAAAAATATCGATAAAAAATACTCGATAACAAATAAATCGATAAAAAATGATTATCGATTAAACAACTTACTTATGCCAGAATACCAGAAGTTAATTGGTTGGTTGCTTGCTGGTTGACGTGGTGATTCATCCATTTTCTTTCTTATGAAATTTTTCTTACATATGTAGATTTTAATATTACCAAATTAAAGAAAAACTTTGTTTTCAAACTTTAGGTACTAAGCTTTTTTATAATACAAATGTGTGTGCATACTTTCTTTAAAAGCTCTCCAAAAGACTATTTTTTCATATTATTACAGTTTCAAATTTTCGCTAACCTCTAAGTGCCGTTACTTGTATCATTACTGTATGCACAAAAAGTTACTCATACGCTTTTTCAAACTTTACTCTAATATATATTTGATAGCAAAATTCGAGATGCTTTATTAGCCTCAGAAGTTCCCTCGGGCGTCCTCGAGCGCCCCCGATCTACCCATAACCAAAAGAATATCGCGAATTTCAATGTTTGCGCACTAATCCCACGCTTACTTACTTTCAATAAGATTTTATGAAAAATCTCGCTTACATTCTTAGTAAAAAAAATAAAATAAAATAAAAAAAATTTATTATCTCAGTATTCACATTGACTACTACCGGGATTTTCGGAACTTAAAAACGGGATCCCGGTTAATCGGGGTTCACATCGCTAGTGCCCACACAATAATGCGTATGTATTGAAAGGTTGAACATTTTTGCTATTCGGCATTTCGTGCTTTCGGGATTTACATCTGTAGTACGCACACGTTAATGCATGTGTGTGTGTAATCGACATGCAGTTGAGTGGTTATTAATTTTGGCAAAGAGCAGAATTATGACTGACCAAAATGACACAATTTGCGGCTGTTTGCCTCAATCAAAAATTTGAGCCTTGCGCTTATTGCGATATTGTTTGCATTTTTGAATTTATTAGGGCATTCACAAGTTATCATAACAGCAACGTCATTGAATTATAAAACTTATAATAGCTAAAAAATTTTATTGTTGGCTTGCATAGAAAAAGTAATTGAAAAAGCAGAACTTAGTGTGCGAATGCGTACGAAGTGTTGAAACTGTAGCTGGGCTCGAAACCCCACATCCCTCCTCCGATCGACAATCATACGAAAGAAAATTACGTGCGAAGTGCCAATTGTATAAGCTGAATTGCATCGCAACCAATGACTGGAAACGGATCGTAAATTATTACCATATACTGGGAACTGTCAAAACTGTTGTAAAATTTAATAAATAAAAATAAAATACATCCGTGAATCCGACTTTGATTTTACTTATATATAGGAGTTCTATTGAAGGTGATGGAGTTAAAAATAGTGCGGTGACAGCTAAAACAAAAGGCAACACTTTGGTTCCACCTGACCAAAGAGGCATTTGAATTTCTTCTACAGGAAATAAGATATTCCTTATTGAATTTTCTCGAAATTGAAAATGTATGTACACATACAAGGTGAAGTCTGCAATAAATATGACTGAACTAAAATATAGCCGACAGGAGCTTCATGTATTTAAAATAATTCTCTCTGGTCTCGATACACTGTTTTGCGCGATCTTAAAGCTTTTCGAAAGAGTGTTTCAGGTCATTGACCGGAATGTCCTTCAAGATGTCGGTACAATCCTTTTGGATGGCCTCTACGGACGCAATTTTCCGAATAGGTGGAAGTCACAGGGAGCCATATCAGTCGGGTACGGTGAGTGATTGTTGGTTAAAATGTGATTTGAATATGTGTGCATTATCATGCAATAAGCTTCAACTCCTCTTTTGCGGTATTCAAGGCGAATTCGATGAATGTGATGCAAAAAACACTTCAAGACGCCAAAATAGAAAATTGCATTGACGGCCTGGCCCGTTGGCACGAACGCTTTGTGGATAATTTCCTTGGAATCGTAAAAACAAATGAGCAGCGACTTGATTTTTGACTTCTCCAAACGCGATGTTTTGGGTGGTGGCTCGTCTGGGGTCTTCCATCCGGCACTTTGATGCTCCTCTTCTATTGCCAGCAATACCTCTTGCACTAGCACCAGTCTGTCCAATGTTGAATCCAAACACCTTTGTGATTCAGACATGGGTTTAAAATTTTGTTAGAGTAACGGTGAGTATTGATGATATACTAAAAAGCATAATTGTATCGAAAACGAAACTCAAAGCTGTGTGAACAGATGCTTACGCAGGATATTGAATATCTGGTGCCCCAACACCAATTGGGAAAGATGCAAAATCCAGCCAGTACCTAACATGATAAATCTGCGAAAGTGGAGGTAGATTGGGCATACGCTTCGCAAGGTCGCTAATTAAATCTGTCATCAAGCACTGCATTGGAATCCACAAGGTGCTCGCAAGGTTGGAGGAGAACTGTCCAGAAGGAAGTTAAAACGTCAGGAAAAACTTGGAACGGAATCAAGCTTCTTGCAAAAAATAGAATCAGATGGAGGTGTTTTACTGAGGCCCTATGCTACAGTGGAAAAAACGGGAACTGATGAACGCTACACCTCAGTCTTTACTGACGGCTCCAGGATGGAATCGGGAGTCGGAGCGGAGGTTTTCCCTAAATCAGCCAATATTTTAGTCTCCTTTAAATTACTGAATACTGCTAGTATGTTTCAAGCAAAAGTCTTAGCGATCCTGCAAGCAAGCAAAATGCTTAGGGAACGTGGGACCGAGGGAGCTATTAACATTTTCTCCAATAGTCAACCCGCGATCAAGGCTTTAACGACGCCATGATGCAGAAGCAAACAAGTAAACTCCTGAAACTTGCATATGTAGGTAGCATTTCTCTAAACTGGGTTCCAGGACATAGGAACGCAGAGGGAAATGAAATTGTAGATGAGCTTGCCAGGAAGGGGACTGAATTGGCCTCAGAGACCTTCTGCCCGGTCATCCGCATCCCCCTGATAGTTGTTAAAGAGAAAATGCGCAAATTGTTTCTCAGGAAAGCCCAGAAAAGATGGAGTTCCATTTCTTCGTGTGCTATTTCGAAAACCCTTTGCCCCAATATAATATACGGAGGACTCAGAAAGTCCGTTGGACTCCTCGCCACTCAATTTCCAAACTCGTAGCTGTGTTTACCGGTCACTGGACGATGGGCACACGCGGAAAAGCTAGGGTTACTATTTAACCCTCATTGCAGAAACTGTGGGGACCTTTCAGAGAAGGAGACTGTAGAGCATTTTCTCTGTAAATGTCCGGGCTTGGCAGTTAGACGATTAAGATTACTGGGTGCTCCTTTCTTCGACAGTCTGGGGCAGTGCGCCTACCTAAATCTAATCAACAGCTCTGGTTGGCTGTGCATATTTTAATGTTGGAGGTCTCACAATGGTATCAAAACGGCGATTTAGTGCTACTTGAGGAGTGCCAGTGCGGTACTTCATCCATTTCACCTACCTACCTATGCTAGCTTCTCATGATTTCCTCTTTATTCCACCGGTATTCTGCTTCATATAGTTTTGGTGCGACCCTCCTGTTCGCTGACGTCGATGGGCCTGGTATAGAACTATGACAAGAGTTTGCGTCCTCGTCACTGTAATCAGTACCACTGATATTATTTGCGGAGCTTGGTTTTTGCGTAGTTGACAAACTTTCAAATGCTGGTAGATTTTCAATTTCCTTTATGCAAGCCTCAAGTCCAGCTGCCTCGCTATTCATCTCTTCATTGGCAGTAATTACCTTTTAGCTAAAGAGTCCTCCACGGGTTCGCTGTTTGGAGGCCTTGTTGAAGGCAAGCTTTTTTTTCGGTTGATACTTTTGATTAACAAAAACCTATGAAAACCGAATATAATAGTAACTTTTGAAAATATTGTACCTTCCTCCATATTTTGGCATCTTTAACTGTCGGCCCAATAGCATTCACTTTTGTTGCTAGCTCGTCCCAAAGTTTATTTGTTGTATATCCATCTTGCGCAGTTCAGTTTTTGCCAAGCTAGGATTGTCGGGCATATACTCCGCCTTGAGTGTGGGTGTGGGGTCTTTTTGGGTGGGGGTTTGAGTTTATTGAAATCCGTCCTATAATAAATTGATTAGAAAAACCATATTTAATTTTATATTTTTACAATTTTCATAAATCTTTGGTTAAATCCGATCATCTACGGGCGGCTGTCGGTGTTCGAACGACAATTCGATCAAACGATTACGTTCAGCGCTCGTTCAGCTATTCCATAGTCCGAAATATGCATTTTACAGCAACGAGTGGTACGTTCACTTAAGTGATGCCTCGAGCACTGATTTCTGTTTACTTCAGTTGTGCTTCATCAAAAAATTTGTCTTGCAAGTACAATACAAATATAGCAATTTTAAGAGCCGTTTTATGACAACCAAATTAATGAAGAGTTCAAAGCTGTGTCCATTCTTTAACGCTCTACTTTAGTAGTTAAAACTTTATGAGACTATGTGAATTCCCTATATGTGGGCGTGTGCTATATACAAGTGTGTGAGTGTGCTGCTCCAACAACTGGCTGCAAATAACGCTTTAATGAGCTTAGTTTTTACATTAACCATAACGCAAATGTCGTAGGGGATTTACAACTTTTTATTAGCGGTTGACTAAAACTTAATTATGCGCTATTTATTGCGGTCCTATTTGGTGGTAAAAAGATAGTGGACTGTTTGACAGGTTGTCAGCATTGGTTGCATCAAAAAATTAATATTTAGTTGTTTATTTATATTAATCGACAGTGCAAAGTACTTTACAGACCAGAGTGAAGTATAACAAACAGGCTTCGTGGGGCAGTTAAAATATTATGAATTAACGTAAATACCATTTAAGGGGTTGGGGATAGTCAGAGGCCCGAAAAATCATGAATTTCTATATTTTTTTCCAATCAATTCCTTTATTTCATCAAAATAAAAACAGAGCATTAACACATCATGTTCCGACTTGACTTTATCAAAATGTTAAAAAAAAATTAATAATATTCAAAGTAATTGCTGTTTGTGTGGAACCTGATTCTCCAGAAGTCTCTTGCGGTGATCATCACAAGCCCTTGGAGATTCATCTTAAATCAATCAATTGACAAGGGAAATTAGTTTTTTTTTTGTTTTTGTTCTAAGTGAAATCCATTTAGTGAGGTCCAAGTATTGCAGCAAATTCTTTATCTCGATGTCTGAGATCTCATTAATTTGCTGCAGGAAAGGAGCAGAGTCGTGCCCTAGCTAGCCCTTAACATTCACATGAGTAGTGGATAAGACTTTCCTTCGCCCCTTCCGCTTGACAGCTTCTGCAGATAGGATTGAAGGTTAGATTGAGTCTAGCTGCATGATTCCCTACTTTCCAATGACCTGTAAGGGTTGCAGTGATGCGTGAGATGTTTGGCCGGGAGCATCCTAACAGATCATTGGTCCTTTGGATTTTGTATGACGGCCATGTGCTTTTTGTTGTAATACATTAGTTAATTGCTTCCATCTTCTTTCGGCTAAAGCAAGATAGTGTGAAGCAATTAATGCTTTTAATGTGTTGAATGGGGTGAAGACTGCCACCGCCGTTGCTATTTCTAGTGTCGAGCCTTTTGTTGCTAGCTCATCCGCTATCTCATTACCCCGTATGTTCCTATGACCGAGGATTCATATCAAAGACTAAGACCAATGACTAAGCAATTTCAGCTCCTCTCTACACTGTAAGACTAGTTTGAATGAAATGGAGTTGGAGTCCAAGGCCTTTATAGGTGCTTGGGTGCCTTAAAAGATGGCTACTCTTGCACCAACTTCCTTACAGAGCTTTAGTGATTTGCATGTTTCTCTGATCGCTAGAAGTTCTGCCTAGAACACGCTGGCATAGTCAGGATGTCTAATTGACTGAGATAGGTTGAGTAGCTCCGAATGGAAGCCAGTTCCCAGACCACAGTTCATCTTAGCACCGTCGGTATAGATTTCGATATCGTATCTTCCAATTACCTTCCCTTTGCTCCATTCGGCTCTCGGTGGAAAATGTACCGTACAGTCTTTCTTGAAGTTAAGGTCGGGGACAATATAGTCTGATTTGTTTTTGAGCAGCGAGGGTCCCTGTAGGAGGATCTTACTGCGACCATACGGCCTTGTTGTCCAGCTTCCTATGTCTCTGAGTCTCACCGCACTGCAACTAGCGATTGTTTTAAGGTGTAAATCTAATGGCAATAGATGAGTTAGTACATTGAGCGCTTCAGCAGGACTGGTGCTAAGCGCTCCTGTAGTTAAGATACCCGCTGTTCTTTGTGTCTTGTTCAGCTTAGTTTTGTTGTATTTCTTTTCTGTTGGGTTAGCGTGAGACTGACGCCGTATAGTTTTGGGAGATTAAAGTTTGGTACCTTGGTTTTCTTCGTGAATAGCATCAGTTCAGTTTTGCTCGAGTTTACACTTAAGCCACAGTCCGTGGCTCAATTGCTGAGTAATACCAGAGCTCCTTCTATAATCTCACTGATTGTGGTTGGAAAAATTCCTGTAACTACACATAAGCACTATGTCGTCCGCGCTCGCCACTACTTTAATTTCCCCTTGGTAAGGATGTTATTATCGACTAGTAACCTCAGCAGAGGGGATAAGACTCCTCCCTGAGGGGTTCCCCTGTTCACGGAGCGTTTTACCGTGCTGCTGCCTACCTCACCGATGATTATACTAGTTTTAAGCATGTTCTCTATCCATTCGCTGAGACCTATGTCTATGCCTAACATATTAAGGGCCTCAATTCTGGATCTTGTGCTAACATTGTTGAATGCTCCCTCTATGTCGAGAAAAGTGACTGGTGAGTATTTTTTGTATTCTATGCTCCTCTCAATCGTACTTACAACCTCAAGAAGAGTTGTTTCTATGGATTTTCCTTTGAGGTAGGCATGTTGGGATGATGAAATCGTTGTGCTTGTAATCTTCTCTCTGAGATATACATCCAACAGTCGCTCGAGAGTTTTGAGAATAAAGTAGGATAAGCTGATGGGTCTGAAGTCTTTCGCTGTGTCATGACCGCGTCTACCAGCTTTGGGGATAAAAATCACTTTAAACCTCCTCCAGCTTTTTGGTATATGCCCTAGCATCAGGATTTTTCTGAAAAAGACCTCCCGCCACGGAATCGTCGTTTCTCGAGTGTTCCACATTGTGGCAGGGAATATCCCACCTGGGTCGGCTGCTTTTTATGGCTCAAAGTTTTTCATCGCCAATAGAATTCTATGTATCTTGGGATATGATGTGGTTGATTGTATTGGATGACAGATTGGTCGTTTGAACACTGTTACTATTGTTCTCAATATATTCTGTGTTACCTGAGAAATGTGTGTTTATAAGATACTCTAGTATATCGGCCGAGGATTTTGCCCATTCTTTGTCCATTCTTCGTTATCTTTCTTCAAGAAGGAAGGACAGTAGTGTTCTTTAGATAAGCGCTTACCTAGTCCGGCCGTATCTTTGGTTTATTCGATAGAGCTACAAAAATCTCTCCAAGCCTCTGTCCGAGCCACTTTGATCGCTTTCTTGTATGCCCTAAGGCAATCTTTGTAGGGTTTGAAGTACTTGTGTTTGTAGCAGATATTGAAGATTTCTCTTTTCATTTTCCTGAGTTGACTTAAATCTTTATTTCAGTAGGTGGGATAAGTTATTTTGCCATATGTGGCAGGACATGAAACTTCAAGCCTTTTGGTCAACGAAGCTTCTAAAGCTCTTACTTTCTCATCCAAGTTTTTACTTGACGTTACGGTTTTATTTATATGTTGAAGTTTAGACTGGGTTACTCTACGGAAGGTGTGCCTGTTTGTTCTTCTGGGGTTCCTATATGGGATCAGCTTCTCAAACTTAAGATTGATATCGAAGAGAATCCAACTATAGTCCGAAAAGGATTTCCTGTCGGATACCCTCCAATTTGTGACTAGCCTAGCCTGGAAAGTTTTCCGAGCTCGGGAAAGTAAAGGTTGGGGTGGTCCCAACATTGCATATGTCGAGGTTGGTATTTAGTAAGAATTCAAAAAGTGACTCACCTCTTTCATTCGTCTCCGAACTGCCGCAGAGCTGGCTTCTGGCGTTTGCGTCGCAGCCCATCAACAGTTTGTCCGTGTTGTCTGGTGTTGATACGAACCGAGCCACTTCGCCTGGCGGCACCGGTTTGTCATGTGACATGTATACTGATGCCAGGTATATTGCCGATTGCTGCAACTCCACCTTCATGATGTATTTATGCTATGTTTCTCATTTTTGCAAAATCAAGCAATTTATTAGCAAAAACAATTTTTGAAAATCAAAAAAAACTAGATCACCTGACGACAAGAGAAAATTAAACTTAGCCACAAAAATGTTTAATGATACTTTAAACAAAATAAATAACAAAGAAATCGAAAACTATTTGAAGAACCTGACTCCCAATAAAGATACAAACTACTCTCTTTGGAAATGTAGTAAAACATTAAAAACCCAAATAAAACACCAACCGCCACTAAAGAAAGACGACAATTCATGGGCCGTTACAAAAGAGGTAAAAGCGAAAACTTTAGCAAAATACTTTGAAGAGGTTCTATCAAATGACGAAGAAAACAACTACCATTATGACTTTACAAACATAAAAAGGACGAATACACACGAAATAATAGCTTGCATCAAAAAAGGGATAAAACATAAAAAAGCACCCGGATATGACTTAATAACAGGGAAAGCATTAGCGGAGCTACCAATTTAATGCAATGTTTCGCTTGCAATATTTTCCGAAACTCTGGAAAGTGGCAGAGATTATTGCATTGCCAAAACCGGGTAAAGATCCAACTACCGTATCATCTTATAGACTGACAATATCTAAAATTGCTGAAAAATTACTGTATGATCGACTAAGCCAATTTCTATACCAAAAACGTATATTACCGAATCATCAATTCGGATTTAGAAAAAAACATTCGACTACTCAACAGATCCATAGAATTACAAATAAAGTCCAATCAGACCTTGAAAACAATCGTTACTGTGCGGCAGTATTTTTGGACGTGGCTAAAGCGTTTGACAAAGTGTGGCTCAAAAGCTTACTCCACAAAATAAAAAGAATGCTACCTTTTGACTAATATCTCATCATAAAAAGCTACCTAACTGACCGAAGTTTCTATATTAAATATGACAATTAATGTTCAGATATTCATCAAATAACAGCTGGATTTTCGCAAGGAAGCGTTCTTGGACCACTGTTATATGTTTTATTCACCGCAGACATACCACTTCTTGACAAAACTAATTCTTCAATTGCTACATTCGCAGATGATACAATACTACTGGCATCAGACAAAAGCTTAACTATCGCTACTGAAAAACTGCAGCGATACACATACGCAGTTAAGGAATGGTTTGATAACTGGTGCCTAAAAATAAATGAAGACAAAACCGTACAGGTTATATTTACTACCAAAACAAAATTTGCTGCAGTTCCAATTAAAATAAATGGCAAATCAATTACAATTAAACCAACTACTAAATACATTGGAATACATTTGGATTCGAAACTAAATTGGAATCACCACATAAAGCAAAAGATCAAACAAATAAAAGAAAAACTTCGACAACTTCATTGGTTAGTCAGCACAAAATCCAGACTTACCATACAGAACAAGCTATTATTGTACAAAGCCATGATTAAACCAATCTGGCTATATGGACTACAGGTGTGGGGAACCGCTAAAAAGTCTCATATAGTAAAAATTCAACGACAACAATCTAAGATTCTTCGAATTTTGACCATGCCTGACAGGTACACGGAAAATGATGACATCCACATCACTTTTTATATAGCAACAGTAGACGAAGAGACCAAAAAAATAGTAAGAAGGCACTTTGAAAAAATACATGAACACAATAATGCAGAAATCAACAGACTTCTGGAAAGGGAAAAAACATTGAAAGACGCTTAAAGAGAACTCAACCAAGCGACTTATCGAATGCTAGAAAATAATAAATGTGCAAAGTGGTTAAATTGCTGTTATATTGTTAAATTGTTGTACAATTGTAATTATATAGAGTCAAACTTGTATTGTATTATTTAATTGTATATTATTTGGCACTGGTCATTAAGCGATGCATGTAAATCCTGGCCAAATTGTTAAACAACACACTTAATGTCAATGGACAGATGTATGAAATAAAGGGGAGCAAAAAAAAAAAAAATAATAATAATAATTTTTTCGGGCCGCTGACTACCCTAACCCCTTAATAAAAGATCATTGATTCGCATTTTAAACGAAAAATTCAGTAACTAATGGGGTGCCTAAAACTTATATCCAAGGCTTTTATATTTATATAAGTGCATAAATACTTTTCTGAGGATTCGAAATGCTAATATTCTGCCCACAAATACCCTCCACATATGGGGGCTAATACCCACGTATAAATTATTTACACTCAACCAACGAATATTTATTTCCCTTTCACTTGATTCATCTGTGTACTTCACTCGTATGTGCCATTGCCCTTTTCTCTTTGCACTGCCTTCGCAAGTGGCGTACGAGTATGCACACATTTCGATTGCCATCATAGCAGCTGCCATCTAAACTTCTTTATCTATCACTTCTCGTAACGTCCGCTCGACAAGTGTTAATCTAATGAAATCAATAGCACTGAAATCGTTGAAAAATTAAATTTCAGTCACATTCAACGATGTGCAAACTTGCGAAAATGTAATAAAAATCCAACACAAAGAGTAGTGTTGTTGAATTTGTGTGCGCGCGTGTGTGTGTGAGTGTGTGAGTATGTGAAATATTGTAACTGGTGCGTGCTTCGAAAGTCTCAGTCCCGCTGTAAGTGATGATAAATAAATACAGACAAACTTAAACTCTTATGTGTGTGTGTGTATTTGAGATTATTTTGTCCAGTTGCAACTGATTGTTGTGCAGAAGAAAAGCGAGCGCAACAGTTTCGCAATTGATTTTGATAGGTCTGCTTTTGGCGACTGTTTATCTGATGCTGTTGGTCCGGAAGGGGAGTTGGGGGAGGTAAATGCATATGCATGGACATAAGAAAGAAAATGCTTTTGTGCATTTTTTTATTTATGGAATTATAATCTGGTGAGAGTTCTGCGGGGGTTAAGTAAGCAAAAAGACTTAAAATCAGATGGCAGCAACATCGTTAGGAGACTTGACAATACTTGTATTTCATCATTGACTAAAGAATTAGGCAACACCGCGAAAAACCCATCTGTCATTGTTGCATAATTCTCTTCATCTTTTTCTTAATGCTACCAAAAAAGCAGGTTGTTAGGTTAGCTGAGGTTTGCCAGGATGCTTGTCTAAAACAAGACACTCAGTGACCATACGGCCCATAATGATACCTGCATTTGACATCCATACCCTAACTAAGTTGTTGAAACGACTTAGATCCTTCTAAGAACGTAACTAATCCCTCCAAGAGATATTTTGCTAATTTCCCAGGTCTTCGAAGAAATATGTAGACACCAAGATATTTGGCACGGCTTCTTAGAAGTGCAGCGCATTCACGGAGGAGGTGTTGGCAGCCCTTCGCAAATGCGCGCGAGCCCAACCACCTCGATAAGGTTCAGGAATGAGGAAGTGACGGGAAGGGAAGAAAATCCAAAAATTTTAATCTTATTACTAGACATCGTCGTATAGTCAGCATAGTCACTCTGAACATCAGTACACTTGTTTCGACGAGATTCCAATTCATGAATTCCATCCATGACGTGAGGATCTGGAAAAGCTCAAAATTCGCTTTTATAGCTGTAATGACATTATCACTTGATGAAAAACGCTCTCCACGCGTGAAATTTTTTAGGTCTAGAAACAGATGAAAGTCGCTGATCGATGTGGGTGGATGCTCCAACAATTCGAATATTAATTCAACAAATAAAAAATAAATAAATAAATAATTGCCGCGTACACTTCTGTTAGGTGTTTGGCCGAGCTCCTCCTCCTATTTGTGGTGGGCGTCTTGATGTTGTTCCACAAATGGAGGGACCTACAGTTTCAAGCCGACTCCGAACGGTAGATATTTTTTTTATGAGGAGCTTTTTCATGGCAGAAATACACTCGGAGGTTTGACATTGCCTGCCGAGGGGCGACCGCTATTAGAAAAATGTTTTTATTGATTTTGCTTTCACCGAGATTCGAACAAACGATTTCTCTGTGAATTCCGAATGGTAATCACGCACCAACCCATTCGGCTACGGCGGCCGCCGGCTGGCATATATAAGATAAAATCCACAAATCTTTTGGATTCATTGATGAATTTAAGGAGATCCGGAAGAGGAAGAGTATGAACTTTATCCATACTCAGTATATCGCAACCCAATATCCTAAGTCTGATTCTGGAAAATGCAGGACAGCTACAGAGAAAATGCTCTGCAGTATCGTCATTCTCAAGACAGGATAGGCATATCCGGCTATCTATGACCCCCATGGCAGCCACATGCCGACCACAGACCTTTCCTTTCTGCTGAGTTTTAGGAGAAAGGTCGCTATTTTCCTGTTTGGTTCTTCCACAAACCACTTGGTTCCTCTGCACGATTGCCACTCTGACCAACGTCCTCTATGGGTAGACGTCATAAAGTCGTCCATCCATAGTTGCATCGATGCGGAATTGATACCTAGAAAGGGTTGAGGGCCTTACTTCCGTAAGGAATACCGTGGCCATCTGTTCTGTGGCATAGGAGTACTTAGAGTCTTCGTCTAAGTACCATCCAGATCACAGGTTTTCGCTACCATCACAGGTTTTGGATCCGTCGGTGTAGAAAGTGTGCTGATATCCCGTTTATAGGTACTCTGGACTTAACCATTGACCTCTATCTGGGATCGAAACATCATACTTCCTACCGAAGCTAGATTAAGACTCCCGATTGTCCACAGGCATCGAGAACAGTGTGCACCGTCGCGACAACTGGTGGTATATCTGGCAGTGTTCAGTGCTTACTTCATTTCCAGACTCCGTTTAACTTGAGCCTGTACGCCAACTTCATTGCTTCCTATCGAATTTGAAGATCTATAGGCTGCAAGTTCAGAATGGCATTAAGGGCATCACCAGATGTCGTACTCATGGCATCTGTGATATCCAAGCACACACTTCTCTGTAGCCTGTTCAGGGGTTTTACTCTGGAATTAGCCATTGTGGCTTTCCACCATACTACAGAGGCGTATGTAATGATGGGTCTTATCAGGGTGATGTACAGCCAGTGTTCTATCGCCGGTCTTAGACCTCATGTCCTGCCAAAGGTTCTCTTACACTACGAGAAGACTTCTGGTGTTCCAGAGACCTTCTGCTCGACGTGCTTCTTCCAGATAATCACACTATCTAGGATTACTCCTAAATATTTAACCTCAGAAGATAGTTGCAGTGTTATACCTTTCAATGTGGATAGTAACAGGTCTTCCATATCGCACCAACACTCAATCTTATTTAGAGCTACCTGCATTTTATTGCATATAACTTCAAGTGATCGTCCTGAGATTAATACGCACACATCGTCTGCGTAGGCTTGGATGTGTCTAATTTGCTGCAGATCATTGAGAAGAGAGTCCACCACGACGCAGCAAAGAAGGGGAGAGAGTACACGGTCTTGTGGGCAACCCTTCTTAACCTCAACCCTGACTCCTTCATCACTTTTTCTATCCGTGGTAAGCAGTCTTTTGGATAGCATAGAGTGGATCCATCTAACAATGATTTCTTTTACTCGATAACTTCTGATAGAAGAGCACGTGGAGTCAAAGGTAGCATTGTCGAAAGCTCTTTCCATGTTCACAAACACAACAAGAGTGTACTCTCTTCCGTCCCTTTTTCGCTTATGCTAACGCACTCGTGTAGAGCCGATTCGCAACATTTCCCACTTTCTACTTAGAACCCTCGTCCTAATGTGCTTCCCCACTATACGTTCCAGACCCTTAAGCATAAACGATGTCAGACTTATGGGTCTGAAACTTTTTGGTAAAGCGTAGCTGTCCTTGCCTGGCTTTGGCAGTGGCCTACCTACCTAATACCTAATTTTTGGGATAGCATTTTCTATGCATCTTTTTAGATACCTAATTGCAGTTTTTGTCGGAGGAGTATATCTAAATGCGTCTTCTTTATTTGTAATAATTTTGCTGGTCTACTTGTAAATATGCTTCTTTCTACATACTTAGCAGAAAACTTACATGTTTCATGGGGCAGTTATGTTGATTGACTCTGATTTACGATGCCCGCTCCAACACTACTCAGCGACTCAATTTGATTTAATGTCATTGGCTGGAAAACTTTGTCAATGCTGGGAAAATAGTTTCTTTTCTAACTGCCAAAGTTGCACGAATGGCTGCCTTCAGTGCGCTGACGAGAGAAGAAGAGGAAGCGAGCGCATCGTAAACAGGTGAGCAAATAAATGTGTGGCAACTTATGAAATTATGATACAATGTGAAATATGACAGTCTAGCGTTTATTTACTGTATGAAAGTAGTTATGTATGTGTAAGTATGTGACATGATTCAATGGAAGGTGCATTCAGCATTGGTTGGGCCATAGAAAACATTATTGCTGGTGATAATGGCACTGCAATTGTTGGAGACTACGTTGATGTAGTTTGTGTTGATGTTATTTAACACACATTGTTTTTTTATTTGTGTTATATTTTGTTCTCTTTTGCACCTTTCTTATTATTACTATTAACCCGCGTGCAAACTTGCAAAAAATTACGTTGCAATTATATAACGAGAATCTGAGTAGAAGAATTCTTGAACAAGAACTTCGTTTTAAATAGAAGCAAAGTCTGATCTCAGAACAATTCTGACATTTGCTTTTTTTAACATACACACAGTAGAAACAAGTCTAATAAATAAAAGTGACCCACGTACAAGACCCAAGCCATATTGAGTAAATAAAAATATGAAGTAAAGGAGATTCCTGAGAATTTTTTGCGTATCAAAATGGGTATGAAAGTAATACTACGAGAAATCTTACTTTTCTGAATTTCACCAAAATATTTATGACGTTACATATCCTCAAATTTATGTCGATTGAGTTGGTCCCCACTTAGAAACTCGGCTGCTTTTATGGCTTCTAACGTAAATTCTTCAACCAAAATTCATGTCATTGATAGTTTTTTAAGCATTGATTTATCACAAATTAATGCCTTCCACGACAATGAAATTTGCTCTTGTTTTCATTTTTTTAAGACTAAGGTTTCTGAAGCGTTTGACAAAGTATCGCACCGAATACTCTTGTCGAAGCTTGCATCATTGGGTATACACTCCACGTTTTTGTCGTGGACCAAATCATATTTGTCCAACAGGCACTGCGTTGTAGCCGTTGATAATACGACATCCCGTGCATTTATTGCGTCCTCTGGTGTCCCACAGAGAAGTATTCTAGGGCCCCTCCTCTTTATACTCTTTATTAACGATATTTGTTCTTGCTTTTCGTTTGCAGAACATTTGTTGTATGCTGATGATCTTAAAATATTTGCGGTGATTAACAGTGTTAGTGTCTCTGTAAGAATGTATCCATTCAAAGACAAATAAATAAATAAATAAATAAAATATATCGATAACAATAATTTTTGCACCTTGAAGCGACCTAACCTTCAGGAAATAGTAATGTCGGTATAGGTTCCGAAAGTGAAGCAAGTTTTATAGAGCTGTTTTATCATCGCCTGCATAAAACAAAACTGTGCGCTTTTTTCTTTTTCTTTCCTCACTCACTTGTCACTACGGAACTCACTTTTCGGATGAGGAAGGGAGAGTCTAATAATTGAATGGAAAAATTAACTAGTTTTACTTTGTTTCTTGCAGTCAACAATTTACATATACTTTATGAACATACCTACATATGTTGGCTATAAGTTCAAGCCACTTTTTGGAACTTTGGAAATTCTGCTTTATCGAATCTATTTTCAAGTCGGGTGATAAGAATTGCATTTCTAATTATCGAATTATTGTCGAAAGGGCGTATTCTAAAAGAATTTCGACTTCATTATCTTTATAATTAATTGCTTTATCTCGAAACATTTCTGGAACTCTATTTTCGGTATAGCCATCAGGGATGTCTTCGATTTTTCCATTACTTCCTTTCGGCTGTTTAAGCGTGTCGTTTATTGTTGTTTTCCAACAAATACTTTTTTGGCGAGTTGCTTGACGTAATCATGTCAAAACGCCCAAGCAATAGTTCTCAGTAACTGTGATCAAAGTAGCATATCAGTAATGAGGTACTGTGCCGCACATGATGCCATTTATACTGATTTCTCGAAAGATTTCAATAAGGCTGGCCTTAATATTCTCTTAAATAAACTTAGTAAATTTGGAATTTTTGGTATCTTTTTTACTCAAAGGGAAATTGCCACATCATATAATTAAAGCGAAATCAGGTATTCCACAAGGGACTCAGATGGATCTAAAACGCTCCAGGAATGGAGCAGCAATAGTGGGGCTTAGAGCATACAAATCTTTAACACTGAGTACAGATACCACAACTTTCCGTGCGGAGTTTTCGTCATAATGGAATCAGTGCAAATGGTATCCAAAAGAGGGATCGGAAAAGTAGTCCTTATAGAGTGTAACAATGTACACAACATATTGTGAACTCTTAATGAGGTCTCCCTAATTCGGGTACCAAGACATGAGGGCCACGAAAGAAACGCACAGACAGTTTTTATGATAAAAAAGGGGCGGAAGGGTCATTTATTGAACCACCCCCATTTTTTGGCTTTAAAAAAAAAATTTAACACAGGAAACCAAAAAAAGTATACAAATAAAAAACAGGGAGTACTGAAACGGCACAAATGGCCTTAGTCACTCCAAAAAGTTCGTGAACTTTAATACCAATAGAGCAAAATCGGCTATGTGGATCACTTATAGGCCAATTTGTCTGCAATAAACCTCTCAATACAATAGAATTGCATATCTAGCACTAGCTTATGCAGGTTCTGCTGTGAAGAAGAAGAATCCATGGAACCAACTGTGAAGTATTAGCTCAAAGGGATACAGAATCCTAGGTTCTTACCTACTAGAGGATGAAGACTTACAGATGCTTCCTCCTAGGGAGCTGGTTCTATTTCTCGCAATACTAAATAAATAAAATTAAGCACATAGGAGCGCACAATAGGACAATCTGGTCTTAGCGTATCCCAGTCAATCACTACCATTACCATTCGCACTCAGGGTGGTTAAATTTTTTTTCTGCATTTAATTTGACAATTTCAGGCGAACTTAATTTAAACCATGGAAAGATACACAAACGAGCAACGCGTTAAAGTTATTCAGGCTTTTTATGAAAACGGGCGCTCAAATCAAAATTGTGATTTCTGTGATGAGGCACATTTTCACCTCAGTGGATTCGTCAATGAGCAGAATTGCCGCATTTGGGCGAATGATAATCCAAGAGTGATTGCCGAAAAACTAATGCACCCACAAAGAGTGATTGTTTGGTGCGGTTTATGGGCCGCCGGCATCATTGGGCCGCATTTTTTCTAAAATGAGGCCGGTAAGGCAGTTACTGTGAATAGGGTTCGCCATCTTGAGACGATACGAACTGTTTAGGGCCCGAATTGGAAGATATGGATGTGTACGATATGTGGTTTCAACAGGACGGTGCCACTTGTCACACAGCTAACGAAACAATGGCCCTTTTGCGCGAAAAATTTGATGGCCGAATAATCTCACGTCGCGGCGATGTCAATTGACCGCCAAGATCAAGTCATTTGACACCGCTGGACATCTTTCTTTGGGGTTATTTGAAAGAAAAGGTAAGCCAGCAACAATTTAAGAGCTAAATATGAGATAATTCGGCACATTAACGGCATATAACCTCAATTATGACTCAGCGTCATTGAAAATTTGGACCGTCGGATGGAGGTATTTTGTTCCATACGTAATTGAGTCATACCAATATTTTCATAATAAAGTGAAAGAAGAACAATTTTCTAAAATAATTGTATTTGGTTAAAAATCAACACCGGCCCTTAAAACTTAACCACCCTTTAGAAGAAACAGACACTTCGGATTTCGACATGGTCATATCAGATCATGCAACTCTCTTGTGAAAACAAAGTCAGTGACTACTACACCCTGCTGCCCTGTTTTCACAAGAGACATGATCGTTCATCTTCTACTGTATTGCCCGGGTTGTACCCGCATCATTAGTATTATGCTTCAAAGAGGCAGATATTGGGGTTTACTTCTCTCGAAAACACATCAATAAAATCTATTTTTTTACTAATATCATATGTTATAGTTATTTAGAATTAGATATAGAATAGATATTTAGAATTAATTTAGTATTCATGAAATTGAAATTGAAATTTGATAAGGTCGAGCCAAGGAGATTTGGTGGCTCCTAAAACACTCAGGCTAAAAAGCCCATTCTATTTAAAGCTTTGGAAAGAGAGTAGATAGTCAAGGAAGGAAGGAGAAAAGTATCAGAGAAAGAGATAGGAAAGAATAGAGACAGAGATAGAGATAGTTAGTCCTGTGAGCATTTTCCAGATTCTTTAGCAAATCTGTAAATATCCTCCAGTTTTAGAGAACGAATATTACTCATTCTCACGACATCGGAACCCAAAACTCGTAGCCTTGCTCTAGGACCCTCACAGATAAAGCGCTCAAAACTGCAATCGGTTTCCCGCTCTATCTCCTCTCGATTATCCATTCGGCTACTTTCAGGATGGCAAAAACTTGTGTTTGAAAAACAGTTGTCATTTCCCCCATAGCATAGTGATACTTATTACTATCGTTTAAGTACCATCCGGCTTCAGACCCTATTTCTTTCTTGGACTCATCGGGAAAGAAAATATGCGTCAAAACCTCCCTGCATGCATTCTGGATTGCTCCATTGCTCACGCATCAAATTTCCTTCCAAATGAAACTGTGGGTACCAGGTCGTCTTTAGGTGCAAAAAACAGTGGATACTGCTCAGATAGCAACTTAAAGACTTCTCTGTGTCCCCAAGTTCCATCTTCGTGCCAGAAACCATACTTATGGAGTCTACACACTGCTTTTATTGCTTCCTGTTGTATCTTAACATCGGAACCCAAAACTCGTAGCCGTGCTCTTGCAATGGCAGAACACTCACAGAGAAAGCGCTCAGTGCTATCTGTCTCCTTCAAGCATGACAGCCACACTGGGTCCTCAATGATTCCAATGGTGGTCATATGCTGATCCTATGGGTTGTGTCCTGAAATAATACCGACCATCAACCGAATGTCTTTCCTTCTAAGTTTTAGTAGAAAGTTTGACAGTTTTCTGTTCGGATTTGCCACAAAACACTTTGCAGGGGGAACAAATCAAGCATAGTACTTATAGCATGATCGGAGGTTGTACTCATGGCACCCCTGGTGCATAAACATACACTTCTTTGCAGCCTGTATAGTTCCCGGATTGTGGACTTAGCCATGCTCCGTCGCCACCAGACCACAGAAGCGTAAGTGATGATTGGTCTAATAAGTGCTGTGTATATACATAGGACCACAGCAGGTTTCAGACCTCAGGTTTTGCCAAAGACTCTGCGGCATTGCTGAAAAATCCTCCATGCGCGATTCACCTTCAGTGAAACCTGTGTCTCCCAAGTCAGCTTCTTATCCAAGATTACTCCTAGATATTTAACTTCATCGGAAAGACCAAGTGTCACTCCGTTCAGTGTTGGAAGATTGAGGCCATCCAATTTCCGTTTTCTCGTAAACAAGACTATGGTTGTTTTGTTCGGATTAACGGAAAGACTTTGTCTCATGCACCAGTCA
The DNA here is from genome assembly GCA_037575425.1 of Anastrepha fraterculus. NCBI lineage: Eukaryota > Metazoa > Arthropoda > Insecta > Diptera > Tephritidae > Anastrepha > Anastrepha fraterculus. The sequence goes on along the minus strand of JAYXIM010024488.1, from coordinate 48,708 downwards.
TCGATTTTGTCAAGAATCTTCTGCACTTTTGTGCAAAGCCTCCTTAGGGATTTATTCGATGTTAGCGCACAGACATCGTCCGCATATGCTTGGACATGAAAGCAGTATTCATACATATTGTAGTTTTGTAGTTCCTAATAAAAGAAGAAGAAGAAAACTGATTGATTTTGCATCACCTTCTAGAACAGCGTGCAAATAAATACAATGAACCTATGGCTAGATTTATCCCTTCTGCTCACATATGAACGAGACTGATTTAATAAAACACAAACGGTTAATTATTGTTCAATTTTTATTTTATCTCCTTCAAAGTAATCACCATTGGAGGCGATACACATATGCCAACGTTTTTTCCAATCATCATAGCATTTCTAGAAGGCCGATTTCGGTATGGATTTCAGTTCCTTCTTAGAATTGTCTTTTATGACTTCAATTGTCTCAAAATGTTTTCCACTGAGCGGCAACTTGAGCTTGGGAAACAGAAAAAAGTCACATGGAGCCATATCAGGCGAATACGGTACTTGCGGAACGAATTTGTTGGAATAACCAAATTTCAAACAAATTCTTTGTTCAACTTGAATTTCCATCGTTAAATTCGAAGAACACACTCGAGCTTGACTTGTTTACAGTAGCACAGAAAACAAACTATGTAACATATCACGCTAAAATTTGCCATGTAAGCTTATAACAGTCCTACCAAAAAACAAAAAATTTATTTTTGCCATATGTCATCCGCGGACCGTTTTATTGATAACGTCTCGTTCATATTTGAGCAGAAGTATGCCTATGTAAATCTTAGGCTTCGCATATCAATTTTTTCGAGAGTATTCAAAATTTTAAATGAAGCACTTTTAAATTATATAATTAATGTGAATACAATTTTCTTACAATATATGCACTTTGGTTTCTCTTATTTAGTCAGTAACAATTTTTTTCTGTATGTAGACCAAAACAAATTAATAATAGAAAAAAATAAAATGATAATAATACTGAAGCTCGGCCATGGGCTTCTTCTTTGATGTGTTTTGTACTAGACTGTAACTAAACTGTAATCACGTAAATTAGTAAAAAGTGTTTTTAAGAAAAATTTCCCATTTACTTCATCTAAGGTTTAATTTCTAGCATTTTGCTTCCTCTGCGATTTCTATTTCACTTATTTCGTTGTGATAAGCGGCAGCCACGCGTGCCCTCATTTATTGTCAACAAAGTAGTTTCGGTTTGAGTAAGTCAACTCAAATTGGTCACTACATCGAAAAAGAAGAGGAAGAAGAAGAGGTGGCAGTGCCGTAAGTTTTAAGAGTAACAAGTTCATTGTCGATTTGTGGCGATTTATGCGAAAAGTTTTGACACATTTTTACGAAACAAATAAAACTTACCACTTAAAATGAGAAAAAAGGAAAAATAATATACAAGTCAAAGCTGAATAACATTGAGGCAATTTTGTTTTTATTTACAACAACTAATCTGATTTTATCGTCGAAGACTACCAGCAGAGGCAATTAACATAAATTAACATTTGTGAAAAATTCAAGCGAAATGAGAAAGTTTTTACTTTATTATCACTTAAAAAATTTAGCATTTAATTAAAACTTCAAGATGCAGCGCAGTAATGTATGTATGTGTGTATGTATATAAATGTGTGTGTAAGAGCAGTAATGCAAGGCGGTTGTCTTTTTTCGGTTGCTGCAAATGTAACAGTCAATTGCCAATCAATTTACGTTGGTTGCGTTCAACTTGAAATAGTTGCAGGACAAGTTATGCATGCCACACACACACACTTACAAACACGGCCCATTATAAAAGTACACATACATATATGTGTACCCAAGTAGATACATACTTATTATATACACTGTTTGCACAACTGACATCTGCAATTGATTAACTGCCAGTCGCAAAACTCGAGAGCCAACATTTCACCAGAAGTTAATTTGGAACTTTTATCAAAACTTCTTGCTGCTACCACCGGCGTCGTCGCCGTTGCCGTCATCACCTTTTCATTTTACAGCGTGCCGCTTTAGAAGCTTTCTACACGTTTACCACAACTGTCGACCTGCGTGAGTCGCTTGCCACACACACATACGCACGCATACATTCACATACACATAGTTTATTCTATTCTTAGCTAACCTATATTAAAAGGACTGACTACTCGGCATATATTCTAGTTTATGAAGTGGTATTTGATGGAAAAAGTCAATTAGTTCGAAATGGACTAGACTTGGACCAGTTCCAAAATGATCAATTACAGGTGCATGGATGATAGCGGAAGACAAGAGTCGCCTTTGCGTTGATAGCATGAATTGGAAAAACACTTGGTTTCACTTTGTGTGTCCAATTGGCGCCGATTAGTTCGCGAAGAAATGGCTGCTGCGCTGTATTAAATTCGACTGAAATGGCTTAAGGATTCCCGGTTTTTTCAAAAGATTGATTTTCTTTTTTTTAATATAATACTTCGAAAGCCTTTAAAGAATATATTGTCAATTTTTTGGATTCTAAAGGCGTTTTAGCAGGTAGAGTCAGATTCGTCACGAGGAGGTATTAATGGGAAATATCCACTCTCAAAACCTTAAGCTCAATTATCTCAAAATTCCTTTTTTCGGCCTGGTGTTGTAAAAAAAAAATATTCATCCGAATCGTCTGAAATTTTAATATGTTTTTCACAACATCAATGGCTATCGCCCGTACTAGAATCATATTAATATTTCAATTATTTCATTTTTTTTTTTATTGAAAAACCGAAAAAAACCTGAATAATAATGTTCACATAACGGTGGTATGTGGCAGCATAAAAGAATCGACATAGATATAGATATATCACCATGATCCTAAAACAAAGCAAAAGAGTGGTGTGAACCTGGTTCTTCGGCTTCGCGTCGAGTTCGTGTCCACAAATCGAAAAGAAAGAAATTTATTTTGTGGATACTTGCAAACTGTTAAAACGATAAATTTTGACGGAACTCGTGAAAAGATACCCAGTTTGCAAAAGGAAAAAATTCTAAAATCCTTGAATTAAAGTTCGAATTGTTGCAGGATTCGCCGTATTCGCCAGTTATATCGACAGTAGACGATATAGCGAAAAACGGGGACTCTATCCTCGGATTTTGTCAACGAAATACTAAAGTCAATACGAATTTTACAAATACATACAACGAACTAAACGAAAACATGATCAGGATATACAGGACAAGGTGGGAGAACTTGTCCACTTGCAGGAATGCATGACGAACACAGTCGAACTCGATTTATACAATCACTCATAGAAGCGATTGTAGAACTATGATAGACGTGCTGACGGGGCATAGCCCAGTAGTCGCGTATGCTTATCAGATAGGGATTTCAGACAGCGAGGAGTGCAGGAAATGTAGGGAACAGGGCTCAGGCTCAAAGGAAACTGTAGACCATCTCCTTTGTGGATGTACTACGTTACTCAAAACAAGCGTAAAATATTTGTGGGCACCACAGTTTGATGGATTGGAAGATATCTCAGCAGTAGGTTGGAAATTTTGTGGATATACACAGCACTTATTAGGCCAGTCATCACTTATGCCTCTGTAGTTTGGTGGCGACGGACCACGTCAGAAACGATACAAAATGCAAAGAAGTGCATGTTCTGGGATCTTAAGATACAGCAGGAAGCAACAAAAGCAATGTTTTGTTTCTAGAATAAAGACAAAACTTCAGGACACAGAAAAATGTTCCAGTTGCTGAGGAGTATCCACTGTTTTTGACACCTCAGGACGATCTTATGCCCATACTAATAAGTAGCATTACACTATGGGAGGAATGGCAGAATGGATAATTGAGACGAGATGCAGCGGAAAACAGATCAGGGTCTTTAATGGCAATCAGGCCACTGAAGGCTCTGGAGACAATAAGGCAAGCCCCACAGTTTGTTCAAGAATGTAAGAAGAAGCTTAATGAATGAAATCGCCAATGAATTGGTCAACTGTGAATCAGTGGATACCCCTCAGGGACCAGAGCTAATAATCGTTTCATCAGTTCTGCAGGAATCATGATTTGGATCAACGACTATGTTTACAATTTACGTAAAGAGCGATGGTCCAGTCTACAACGTCGCAGGACTGCAAAGTATTTTGTGACTGATGGTCGGTAAAATTACAGGACACATCCAATGGGGTCAGCATATGACTACCATTGGAATCATTGGGGATCCGATTTGCCTGTGTTTCTCAGAGAAGGCGGATGACACTGAGCATTTTCTCTGTGAGTATCTTGCTTTTGCTAGAGCAAGGCTACGAATTTCGGGTTCCGATGTCATGAGAATGCGTAAACTTCGTTCTCTCAAACTGGAGGATATTTACATATTTGCCAAGGAATCTCACAGGACCTGCAGGACTTGCTTTCCAGAGCTTCGAATACATTGGTCTTTTTAGACTGAGTGTTTTAAGAGTTACCATATCTCTCAGTTCTTCTTGGATCGACTTTCTCAAATTTCAATTTTTCGATGCAAATCCTTACTAGTTCGGTAACAGGTATTATGTATGATGTATGATGTTTAGGCAGACAGTTAACATTTCGTAGGATATCGCAACATAAAGAAATGTCAGTCGCTAGGGTTGAAAACAAAAAAAAAAAAACAATGAATATAATTGGCGGTTACACCCTTTTCCTCCCATTTGTCGTGTGCGTCTTGATATTTTTCCACAAGTGGAAGAAGTTTTAAGCCGAATTCAAAAGGCAGATGTTTTTGTTTTAGGATGAGATTTTTCATGCCAGAAATACAATCGCAGGTTTGCCATTGCCTGCCGAGGGATGATCGCTGTTAGAAAGAATTTTTTCTATCATTTGATGTTTCATTCACAGAGATTCGAACCTGTCCAACTCTGAATGCTAGTAAATAATGGTAATAAAAGATAGAAAGATAAGTTAGGTTAGTCAGGTTGATTGTTTAAAACAAGACACTCGAAGGCCCTAAGGCCCATTGTGACACGTGCATTTGTTTTCCTTCCCCTAACTAAGTTGCTTAAACCACTTAGATCTTTTTGAAGAAGGCAACTACTCCCTCCAGTGAGACATTTTGCAATTTCCCAAGTCCTCAAAGATATAATCGCCAAGATATTTGGCACGACTTTTTTGAGGTCCAGGACATTCACAGCGGGGCGGGTTGAACCGACTCAATTTCTTCTTCATAAAACACAAAGAAAAATAGAAAAACAAAATTAATAACTGCCTCGGCTAAAAACAGACTGGTAATCAGGCTACTCAAAACTATTATATTTGACTGTGGGGTATGTACCTCAATGCCCGTATGTGTGTGTGTGTTACATGCTAAATGTTGCAAGTAGCATAATATGGGGAAAAAGGGACTCGATCGTTGCAAAACTTGCGCGGTAAAGTTTGAATTTACCAAATGCATCCGGCGACTGATGGCACGTCAGCGCCGAAGCCAACGCCAACGCCAACGCCACAGCCACCGCCAAAGTCAACGGTTATAGTCAGTCAATGTTGGTTCTTCGGCTTGTGCAGTGGTGTTTTCGTTTTTTTTTTTTGGCAAGAGTAGATATTTCAATGCAAGTTTAGTGCAAATGCATTTGCACACACACACACACACATAAATATTTATGCTTTTGTGTAGCGGCACGTTTGCATGTGGCGTATCAACGTGATGAAGCATCTGCACACGTGCGCATACGTAGTAAAATCCCTGGCATGCGAAAATCTTTTATGTGTGTGAATAGAACTTTTCTGGAAATGAAGCAAAGTTATGCAAATATGGCAAGTAGAAGTGTTTTTCTTTTCCTTTAACCTCCACTTCCTTTTGAAAGCAGCCTTTTATGCTATCACCTCACTTTACCACGCCTCACTCCGCTAACCTGCGGCATTTATCCTTCATAACTTCCGCATATCTTGATTTATGTTTGTTGTTGCTTTAAATACCCACATTACAGAAATATGTAATTTGAAACATTCTGACATTCACCTGAATTGATTTCTTTGATCCACCGCGGATTCATCTTTTTGCCAAATACTTTGCCTCGCCGAACAGCAGCTTGAAAACTTGATAGAAAATTAATATTTTCCTTCAACGAACATTTTTTTTCCATTCGAAACTATGAATAACGTATGCGAATGGGTATGTGTGTGTGTGTGTGTGTGAGTGGTAGAAGTTTCTTTGATTCTTGGAAAATTATTAAAATGCAACTTTTTAATGGATATCCGTTTCAATCGAAAATATGCGCATATCTGTTTATTGGCAGAAATTAACCCAGATGATGGAAGTTTGTTTATGCGCTTAGAAAAAAGTTTGGCAAATTTGACGGGAGAATACAAAAAAGATATGAAGAGAGTAGTTTGTTGAATAGAATAGTTTATTCTTAGATAGTTTTTATTTGGAGCCATTTTAGAAAACCAATCAGGGTATTACAGTTGAACACAAGTGATATGCGGGGTGTAAAAAAGAGAATTTAAATAAGGGAAAGAATGTATTGGGTATGGGAATAAGTTTCCGTTATGAAAGTTATGAATTATTTACACAATTAAATGATACTTGAGATTATGTGAACTAGATGCCATTGGAAGCTACAACTTTTCTCCAACTTTTAGGCAGCATACGAATTCCTCTGAAGGAAAATTCGAGTTCTTTTGACTTGATCCCTTCATTGAGCCAGCGGGGCTCTCGTATGAAGTGACCCTTCTTCAATACGAGCTGGCTGCATTCATCGAAACAGATGGTAGTCCGAAGGTGAATGTGTGGGGCAATATGGCGGGCGGGGCAAGAATAAATGTTTCTTCCTAGGCAACGACAGGTGGGCGCTCCCACTACTTAGGACTGATAGCGGCAGGCTAATCACCTACCCTGCCAGAAAGCAAAAATATATTAACGAAACGAACGCAAGACTGAGTCGAGGCCCTATGGTCCCGAGTGGAGTAAATAAGGAATAAAAAATAGTTTAAAAAAACTAAAAAACACGCTTTTATTGCTAATCGAACTAAAAAGTAGAAAATAAATTTTAATGACAAAGAGACCTATAATGAAGTAATAGCAAATCGAACGATCAGTCATAATCAACTACCTCAGAACAGAATTATAACAACAATTAAGATACAAATAGAGTAATTCAAATTAGAGTTAAAAGCCTGGGATGCATTTTGCTTCACTTTCGTAACGCTCTGTAAATAGGTAGTTGCCAATAGAATGATTGTAATATTTACTATATCAAGCATCCCACGCTTTTAACTCTAATTTGAATTACTCTATTTGTATCTTAATTGTTGTTATAATTCTGTTCTGAGGTAGTTGATTATGACTGATCGTTCGATTTGCTATTACTTCATTATAGGTCTCTTTGTCATTAAAATTTATTTTCTACTTTTTAGTTCGATTAGCAATAAAAGCGTGTTTTTTAGTTTTTTTAAACTATTTTTTATTTTCTACTTTTTAGTTCGATTAGCAAAAAAGCGTGTTTTTTAGTTTCTTTAAACTATTTTTTGTTTATTATGAATGAAAATTATTGTTATCATTGCAGTCAGTGAATAAATGATTCGATATATTCGTGTTATATTTAATTCCTTTCTTATAGACTGTGAGTCTAAAGCTATGCAGTTATCGGCCGTGATAAAGAAGTAATCGGGATGAAGAACTTATTTCGTGGAGGGAGCCTGAGAAACTGATTTACAAGAATAAAAAAAGATTTTTCATTTTACAACCAAATTCACCTTACTTTTTGCCCACAGGTAAAAAAAAGAAAATATTAATCCTGGCAATCCTAATAAGGATAATGGAAAACTTTTATCAAATTATTGCATTGTCATCGGTCCTTGATAGGTGTGCAAAATTTCAAGTCGATCAGATGTTTAGAAGCCAGTGAAAATTAAGCTCAAAGATTCCGTTACATACATACATACATACATACATACATACATACAACCCGACCTAATAAAAGTGTGTTAAAAAAGAGGTTGTCTGTAAAGTCGGTTAACTGGCGATAGTTTAACGGGAGAATGTCATAAGAAAATACTGATGGAATGGTTGCATTTTTCAAAAAAAAATTTTAATTTTATTTGTTTGATAGATATTTTGTATGGATATAGAGGAGGAGGTAAATGGAACTTCAATGGAATAGGTCAAGTTACATTTACACAAACGTGAAAAATTACGAAACATTTATCAAATTCATGAAAGATATGTTCAATTTCGATTGTGTATCAGACGTTAATAAGTCAACAACACTAAGAGGCACCATCATCGATTTGCCTTTTTCAAGACACTTTACACTCGAAACATTCCCTTTCATTTCCTACTTTTTCTATCATCGTCCTATTCTCAACAGAGAAATGGTTCATTACCATGCACACAGGAAGAAGGCATATGCAAATACAAATATGTGAATTTATATACAAATGCGCATATACATCCATATACATACATATATACAGGTATGCTCACTCAAGTAGGAGAGCCAAATGTCGAACGTTGCCGAATGCGGGGGTCGATTGTGCTCTTTGTCGTTCGTTCCGCGCTTTCGCTTGTAGTTCAAGCAAGGTAACGGCGATTGAGCAAGATGCCGACACATTTTTTCGTGCTTGCAGCCGGCTAAATCGAATTATAAGACGTTATCACGTCAAAAAATTTATATTTCTGCACCGATTTAGCAACGTGTGGTCTGGCGTTGCCATGCAGCAAAATCAGTCTGTCATGCCTACCGTCCCATTCCGGCCGCTTTTATTTGAGAGCTCGATTCAAACGCATTAGCTGCAGTTGGTAACGATCGCCAGAGATGGTTTCAGATGGTTTAAGGACATCAAAATAGATGACACCCTGACACCCTTCTGATCCCACCAGATGCACAACATAACCTTTGAGGCATGAACATTTTTTTTCGCTAACGATGAACCTGGTTCACCTGATGGGCTCCAACATTTGCGATGCTTAAGGTTATCATAATAGATTCATTTTTCATCGCCAGTGACGATGTGAGGCAGGATACCTGTTCTTTTCTGGCGTTCAAGAAGCACTTCTTACGTCACCAAAAGTCTATCGAGATCACTGTCCTTCACCCCGTTACCTGCTTTCTGGACCATTCCCATCGCGTGCAAAATACGACACTTTTGCACTGCACTTTTCTTTTAAAAGGTAATAATGAAGCATGATTTCTCGCAAATGCTGTTTTTTCGGGACGAATGTATACATTTTTGACGCCAGATAAAAAAGGATCTTTACGCTTCAAACGAATGTCTGCAATCGAGACCTCACCTATACACCTTCAAATCAGCAGTGTTACTAGAAGAAACAAAATAATAGTATCAGCAGCGAAACCTCTTTCACGAGGGCGGAAACTTATTTCCATACCCAATAATTAATGAGGTAGTACGAAGTATACATAGATGGCTCAAAAAGCGAGGGCATGGTGGACGAACATTTGGGGATCTCCTTTAATTTTCGGTTTCCCGACTACTAAAGTATCTTTCAGGCTGAGCGTATGGCAACAATAAAAACCGTGGCTCTGGTACAGTGTGGTGCGATATTCGGATATTCGCTGTTAGTCAGGCGGCGATAAAATCTCACACAAAGCAGTCGACAACATCCAAGGTAGCCAAGCCACACATCTCTTAACTAGATGGATGAGTTATTACACCTAAACGCAACATGGTTCCCTGGCCATTGTGACGTTGAGCGGAACTGCGGGACCGATGAGCTAGCGCGAGTTGGAAACAAGTTGGCTGATGAGTACATAGACAGTGCCATAGGCATACCCTGACAGACTTGTAAGCTATTTAGGTTAGGTTAGGTTGGTATGGTTGCCCAATGAATGAGACCATTATAAAGGAGATTATAAAAGAGAAAGACCGATGGGATACAGGGAGAGGGCGGGGAGAGGTAGTGCTGGGATGGGAAGGAACGTGTGGATTAAGAACGATGACTATGGTACGTTTGCATCAACCGCTTTGTGCTGCTGATGAAATTCATCAGATTTTTAATGTCAGCGCCAGCTATATCAGCAGGCGTAGCAAAGAAGTAAGAGCCAAGATGCCTGGATCTTAGCCCCGCCAGAGCAGGGCAGCTAGAAGAACGTGTTCAGACGATTCCACCTCGTCCTCTATACATTCAGCGCAAAAAGGACTCGAAGTGCTTCCAGGTCTCACAACATGCATTCCTCGCTCATATTGACGTGTGAGCAAGCCCACGAGATTCGAGAGCTGATATTTTGTCAACCTCAGAAGCTCGCCCGAGTGTCTCCGGTCCACACGTGGCTAGAAGGATTTCGCAACCTTACAAGTTTGTGTACTTGACCAACGCTCGCTGAGTTGGCACGATGCCCATCTTTCCAGGAGCAGACCGCAGGTAGTCAGGGGGATCCCAATTCTCTCTCTTCGCGGGGAAATCACCTCACATGTCCCTTGTCTGACCAGCTCATCCGTCTCACAGTTTCCCGCAATGTCGCTGTGATCAAGAACCTAGATGAGGCTTATATCAAAGAATTCGCACGCAGTCGAAAATGAGGCCAGGTATTCTCTGACCAGTTTCGAGTACACCGTCACTGACCCAAGGGCCCTTATTGCCGCTTGACTGTCGGAGTAAATATTTACTTTCTTGACTGTTAATATGCATGTGAGCAGCCGATCAGCTGCCTCCTTGATTGCGGCTACCTCTGCCTGGAACACACTGCAGTGGTCCGGTAACCTGAATTTGAGTTTGATGGTGAGCTCCTCGCAAAAGACTCTTCCTTTTCTTCCAACTTCGATCCATCCGTGAACAAGTTCACCAGACCCTGTCCGCAAGTGTAAGCCCCCGTTCACTCTTACCTTGACGGAATATTTGTAAGCTTCTAATTTTTGAGGAAATTGAAAGAGCAGCGAATAAAAGATAGGGTAATGAAATCACCTGCGGAAACACCCGATAATTGTGGCCGACTCTCAATACTAAACGCACAGAGTCTCTGCTAAGCCAAATAAGTTCAATCTTAGCACATTGATTTCCATTTTAACGGGTTACTGCCTAATAGGCAGACACACCCAGGCGATGGGCGTGCAAACACATGACTTCTGCAAAAGCTGTCTAGATGAGGAAGAGGAAGGATGATCTCGCACCTCCAGTGCCATTGCTCTGCTCTATCATTTTATGTAGACAATTTTGTAATGAGCCGGAAGATCAGGTTAAAATCAAAGTGTCAAAAATATTATCAAATGGACCGTCGCACCAATGACATGTGGGGCATGCTCCTATTAATACTGCAGCATATCTCCTTCTCGGCTGATTTCTACCCTGGGACTGTGTTAGCATTTCTTCAAGGTTGATCCGAGATTATGTCTAAGTTTCTGCGTCCAGGTTCCGCTCCTGTGCGCGTATGGAGATTTTACGCCATTGATAGTATCCTCGCCCCTAACTGCGTTCTGTGGGAGAATGAAACGTCGAAGAATGTGCAATAGTCCGATACTAACAAACTATTGTCTTGTGTTCTGTTTGATACTGTAGGGAGCGAAAAATAATATATAAGGCTTTTTTTTCTTTTTTTCCTTCAAAACTATTGCATTCTGACTTACCATCTGGTAAGTGCTCGATAATCGAGCACATATCCCGGGCAAATCTTGTGTGCGCTGGGGGATGTTCGAATGCCTTCTTCAGTACTCCTCATTCTTCACTGAAATGCTTGCAATGGAAGCCCACATGTTCTGCGCTCTCGACTGTATTTGAGCAACTGGTGCAAAAAGGGCTATTAGCCAGCTGAAAATGGTGTAGGTATTCCAGGAAGCAGCCGTGTCCGGTGTGTAACTAAGTTAGGTAGTAGTCAATATCGCCATGCTTTCTGTTCATCGCCCCTTCGAGATTTGGTGTGCGTTTGTATGTCCACCGGCCTTTCGCTGACTTATCTAATCTTCTTTGCCATTCGGTCATCGATCGCGTTCTTTCTGCGGCCTTTTTTGCTACTGTCGGTTTCACTCCTTTCACTCTATATAGGCAATACAACTCCATCGCATGGATGTCCGCTGGTGTCTTTCTAGCAATAACGCAACAAGCAACAAACCTCGTGTCGAGTATAACTTTGAGGTACTTAACTGTCGCTTGTTAGTATACTTCGTGCTCACTGACCGATCGCTTATTAGCACGACCTTCGTTTTCTGGCCTGCTAGCTTCAGGCCCGCATTACAGAGCCATCGCTGACTCTCCGCTTCCACCTAACCTCACCTAACCTATGGAGGTAATAGTATCAAGAAAAAGAAGAACAAAATCTCAATTAATATGGGTCCGTAAACTAACAGGCGTCAAAAAAAAAAAAGAACGATTGTTATTTCATTATTTCTGGAATGTAGCTAAATCAAACAATTTTTGAGCAAAGTAAAATATTAAAATTCTTTTATATTTTCATCTCACTTCCTCGAATGGATATTAGGGCTCTCACTCGCATTGGATTACACAATCACCTCCTGTATGTAGTTCGCCGCATGGTTTTGTACTGCTCCCCATTACTTTTGTCAATATTTGTGGCTATATTTAGTAGTAATATATAAGGACGTTGCTCCTAAAGTGATAAAGAATGCTGAGATTTTGAGTAAATGCCAGCAATTGAATATGATAACAAGAAATAAAATAAGAATTTGAATAGGAGTCCTATCCAGATACAAAAATGCACGAGTGAAAATGACGACAAAAGAAAATTTTAGAATTTTCCCAGTAAAAATTGCATTCAAATAGAGCTGAGGGTGATTATACAAATCAAATGATTCGAACTTAGGAGTAGTTAACAACAAGAAAACCTTTTCCTAAGCCACTAAAATTTTCAAACTACAGACTCGCATACCAACTTTGTTCATTCGCAATTTCTTGAACTAAAGAATTTAAAGTCCATGAAATCAAGAATAAAAAGTGTTGCAAATCGTAAGGGTAACTGGGAAAATATTTGCTATTTTAGTCTCTTTCGTAATTGAGGCTTACAAAAATTACTTTGGTCACCCGATGGAAGTGAAAACTAAGCCTTGGATTCCTCAAAAGCTATGCAAAATATGCGCTAGGCTCCTTTCACAGGAGAATCCTATGCAGTTAAAGGTGAATACGGACTGTAGCGATAGTGAGTTTAAATGTGACCTGACAACGCCAAGACCATTCAACCAAGATGCTTTAAACGAGCTTATCAGAGATTAGGGGCCAATCAAAGAACTTTTGGCTTCTAGGCTAAATAAGAAAGAAACTTAGTAACAAAGGAAACTAAAATTTCTTGTTACCACACAAGAGAACAAAATCTTCTGAAACATTTTACTGAAGAAGATGACTTTGTATTTTGTAAAGATGTCCATACCCGGTTCAATGGCTACAATGAGATTAAAAAATTACGTTTCTAATGGGTGAAGTTTATTGATAGACTCATCGAAAAGTAATCTAAAATGCGTTCTCTTGCCCAATGGGAATAAATTTGGGTCATTGCCTATTGCACATTCTACTAAAAAAAGAAGATGAATATGCAACTGTTGCACTGGTTTTAGATAAAATCAAATTTGTGGAATACAACTGGGGCTCATATGTGTCGATTCAAAAATGGTAAACTTCCTTCTAGACCAACAAAGTGGTTACACAAAGTACCCCTGTTTTCCTTTGCTGTGGGACAGTAGAGCTAAAACACTACATTGGATTAAAAAAGATTGGCCCACTCGGTAAGCGCTAGTTCCCGATCAACAGAACGTGATAAACCCATCTCTAGTATCAAGAGATCGTATAATGTTACCCCCGTTACACATAAAACTAAGGCTTATAAAGCAATTCGTAAAAGGTCTTGACAAAAACGGAAATTGTTTTGTAGTTTCCAAAACTACGTGCAGAAAAAGTAAAAAGCGGGAATTTTTGATGGTCCACAGATAAGTTTTTTATTAAAAGGACCAAAATTTTATAGACGTTATGACAAAAATAAAAAAAAACGCTTGGAATGAGTTTGTTTGGCTTGTTCAAAATTTTTTGGGAAATAAAAAAATGTCTGATCATTCCCAACATGTCGAAAAGCTAATGAGTCACTTTCAAAGTGAGCGTCATAATACCTTCTTCATAACACCTCGACTATTTCACTGTCAAGCTTGGGATCTTAGTGTGAAACAAAGAGAGTTGTTCCACCAGGACTATTGTACGATGGAGGAACGCTATCAAGGCTACTGGAATGCACACATGATGGCTGAATATTGTTGGAGCATTCAGAAAAGCTCTCTGCCGTGTGCTTCAGAAAGAAAATCAAAGAAGAGAAAGTTTTTCAATTGCAACTTAAAAACTAAATGAAATTTGATTATCTTTAAATATTAATGTTTTTTTATAAAAAGACTTAAGGGGGAGCCTGGTTTATGAGGTCTAAAATTGCATCTCTTTGCGATTTTTTTTTTAAGGAAAAAATTAATTTAGCACTGCAAAGTTTTTTCTATCTTTTACTGAACATTTAAAAAGTATAAACAATTTTTGTACTGGTTAAAATAAGTTGAAAAAAATTTTTAACATAGAAATTAATAGAGCACTGCAACGCTGGATTTCCCAAAAGGCGTACAAGATACAGCTCGTAATTATTATCTAAAGCAAAAAATTCAAATGGATTTCTAATTAACATGATTTTTTATTCTAGATGAACTAAGAAAACTGAGAGAAATTCCAAAATTTCAACTTTTTGGAGGTTTTAAAGAAAAAAATGCCTTTCTATAAAAAAAAAAATCACTTCAACTTGGTATAAAATAAGCTTGAAAATTTTTTTTTTATCTATTTTGTTAGTTCAAATAGAAGAGAATTTAATACTGAAGTGAACAAGCTATGATCCAATTCAAAGAAATTATAAAAATGAAAAGTCGAGAAAAGAGATATTGAGAATTAGGCTCTGTAACTTTGTGTGAATATTTTGAAATATATTAGGAATCGCTTAAAACGACCAAAAAAAGAAATGATTTTTTTGACCTTATAAACCAGGCTCCCCCCTTAAGAGTCATACTTTTTAAAAACAGCGGCCGGTACTGAAATTTCAGTTAAAGATTTGAAATCCTCATAAAATAAAAAATAAGATCATGTGTCATAAACCAATCAGCAGACATGCTGTTGTGCAGTGTAATTTCTCTTAAGCCAAAGAATTAGAGGCAATTACTGATTTTAGCAAAAATTTGTTAAAGCAATAATTAAGGATTTATTTCTTGTAATTTAAATGATTTAATACAGTGAAAACACTAAAACTATTTCAGCTTAAAGTAAAGCAAATAAAATATTCTTAATAAATAATCATAATAAATTCCATTGTATGTACTTTATTTATCCGCTTACATAGCGACAATGCATACTTCTAGGCGCTCTCTCAAAAGTCGCACAAAAATTGCTTTGATTCAAAGAGTTAATACATTATATGTCTTATGCATGGGTAAACAAGCATACGCAAATAAATCAGTCTTTCGGATTGCACGATAAAGTCTTGAATGGAATTGAAGTGCATTTGCGATAAATTAAATACTTAGCATTCCATAAAAACTTTTTTGAGAAGTTTATACAAACAAATCTGAATGAATTAGAGTCTATTTTAAGCCACATTTCATTTCAATTGCAATGTATCTATGAATCAAAATTTGTGCGATAACAGATAACAGATGTATCTAATAAGTAATTAATTGGTTATAGCAGAAATTAAATTCACAAAAAAAAACAACAAAAAAAAAGTGATTTATAAAAGTGGAATAGAAGCAAAGCAAAGAAAATGTGTAATTATTCGACAAAATAAATGTGAATTTATTAAAAGCGACAATAGAAAATTCGGAAATAAATAAGGCAATCAAAAACATATTGGTAATTGTTATAAAGGAAAAGTGCATGAAACATTTTTCTTAGAAAAACTAAAGGAATTCTAAATTATAAATGAATTTACAATGGAATGTATAGGGGCTTACAGTAAATAAAACAAAAATTTAATGTGATTTACCAAAATTGTTTTTGTTTTTGGAATTTGTTTTTGCTTTTGGAATTTGTTTCATTTTTTCATATGCATTTAAAGGCATTATTGGTGAAATATAATATCTGTGGTGCATTCTTGCTTAAATAGTGCTTAATTTCATGATGCACGCGAGTTATGTTCCCTTCAAGGTGGCAATTGTTTGAGAATTGTCAGCTTAGATCAGCGCTTTCACGTAGAACTAAAGAAAGTATTCCAGTCAGTGCGGGTAGCCAACACCCGAGATAACCAGGTCCATACAATTATAATGCAATAAATTCAATGCGTTCCGTGAAATATGGCAAGCGACATCACCGAATTGAAATCAGCGCAATTTTTTTTAATATATAAAGTTGAATGATACATTACCGGCCTACAATTCACCCCAGAAAGTGACTTCAGTTAATGGGTTGACGCGTGATTACCATAACCGTCTGTGCGCAGAAACAAAGATAATTATTTAAGTACAGCATATATATAAATACAGGGTGCATACGGTATTTGAGTACATTAATATTTTTCTTTTCGCTCTTTCTCAGATAAGATATGTAGGACTACAACTTAACTCAAGAAGTGAGGAGGCATGCAGTTCTCGTCGCTATAAGTGCAAATCACACCGATTTAGAAATCTCTAATTTTCCTAAGTCCCCGTTCACTCATTCCTAAGGTTCGCCTTGAAATTTAAGCCTTAGGTAGCGATGCAGACTCTGTTGCAAAACGCAAAAAAACACGAGGAACGTTCTGATACTATTCGATCTGCAGATTTTTTTTTCATCAAGTGCATGCGATCATTGATGAGGATCCTTTAAAACCAATGAGTGCCCTTGGAAGAGAACTTAATGTTTCTGAGGTTTTTATCCGTAAATCTATGTGTATATGAAGATCTCCGCTAGAAGCCCTACGTTATGCGCAGAATACAGCTTAAGTCGGAGCAAGCACGAGAACAGCGGGTTGCCCGATCAAAACGCCTTCTAAACAAAAGTATAAACAATGAAGCGCCCTAGATGCTAGGGTTTTTTGACCAAAAATTTTCCCAATACCAAAAGACACGCAGCTAAAAAAACAGATGGCTATGCTCCAGCTCTACCGAGGTTCCCATTGCTTCCAGCCACTGTTATGGTTTTAGATGTTCGAAGCAAGAAAGGAAATGTCATGCCACCACACTTCCTTACTCAATAACTTCGATTGACTTATGCTGCATACCTCGAGGTTCTAAAGATATTAGTGAATCTTTGAATGCTGGTGTATGCGGTGGCAGCCCATACATACCCATATTTCAGCAAAGCGTTAGCTCCTTAACACAAAGCTATGGCGACAGGTGTATATAACAGCGAGGAGGAATTGCTAACAAAGATTTTGTCATAAATTTTGTGTTTTGAATGGAATTTCGTCTGCCGAATCATTGAGAATGTTGCAGAAAGCCTATGGCAAGTGTGCTTGAAAACTCGAGTCTACCAGTGGTATAAGCCTTTTGCAGAGGGCCGAGAAGTCGTGGAAGATTTGTCCCGATCTGGTCGCCCTTCAACATCTTCAGCTGATGAAAACGTCTATAAAGTCAAGGAAATGGTGCTGGAAAACCATCATTTAATTTTAAGGGAGGTAGCTCGTGAGCTTAGTGTGTCTCACAAATCAATTCGCCACATTTTACATCATCAATTGGGCATGGGACGCGTAGCTGCTCCACTCGTTCCAAGAGAGTTGAATTTCTTTAAAAAAAATTCATCGGAAGAAGGTGGCTGAGGACATGCTTGAGCAAGCGCATAAGCGCATCATAACAGGGGATGAGACGTGGGTATACGAGTTTGACATGCAAACCAATCAACAGGCGGCTAAATGGCGATATCCACATGAGCTGAAACCCAAAAAACCACGTCAAAGTCGCCCAAAAATGAAAGTCATGCTACTCGTTTTCTTTGGTTATCATCGAATTGAGCACTCGAAATTCATTCCAAATGATTCTAAGGTAAACAAAGAATATTAGTTGGAAGCTGCGCGACGTTTGAGAGAAAATGTGCGTAGGAAACGGCCCAATTTGTGGAAAGAAAACTCACGGATCTTGAACCGTGATAACGCACCGTCTCGCAGGGCTCATATTGTGAACACTTTTTTGATCAAAAACTCGACAAATATCATTGAACAACCACCGTATTCACCGGATTTAGCCCCCTGTGACTTTTTTCTCTTATCAAAATTTAAATTGCCACTCCGTGGACGCCGCTTTGAGTCGATAGAGGCCATTAAGGAGAATTCGCTGAAGGAGCTGAATAAGATCTCTAAAAATGCGTTTAAAAGATGCTTTGATTACTGGACTAATCGTTGCCCCATGTGTATTGCTTCGAATGGAGCCTATTTTGAAGGCCACCAAATAAATTTTGATGATTAAACAATTATTTTGCATTTTATTGAACAATTCGCGGTTCTTTTTTGACAGAATGTATGACGCCATTTGTAAATAAACCTGCCCATAAGCTGATTAATGTTGCGCCAACTTGTATGAAAAAGAAACCGGAATAGCTGCCACTTAACCGCTTCGAGCTTGCACTTTATTGTACCAAAATGCAATGGGATATTAAAGTGCGTAATCTAAATTTTTATGAAAACTCTGATTAAAACATTGGGATGTTGAAGGGGAATTTTTCGCACTTTTATAAATCTCGTACAAAGTATGAATCTCTGATTTACATAGTAGGTACAAGAAGTTGTTGTATGTAAAATGAACGACACTAAAAAATTTAAAATTAAAAATTTAATTAGCCATCAACAGATGTAAGTCAAAGATCAAAAAATAAACCAGGCTGTTAAATTTTTTTAAATAACTTATTTTTTTAGATGAAAATTTATATACAAGTACTTATAGGCTCCCATGGCGGACATATAGCAACTTAAGTAATTTTGTACTTGAAGAACGATAATAGACGATAGTTTGCATTCGTTTTCTGTGTAATCAGAAGCTTCTACCTAAAATTACAAAGCCCGGCACTCGAAGTGTAACCAAGTTCAGACTGCTCAGGTATTTGATAAATATATTTTCCGATAGTCAAGCTGCGATTAAGGCCCTGTTGTCGCCGTATTGCAGCTCTATTCTGGTAAACTCCTGTAAAGAGGAACTCAAATGTCTCGAACGTGCAGGAAACATTTCCCTTATCTGAAGGGGTCCACAGATTTGGTTTTAGTTGTCCCTTTGTTAGACGTCGGGGTCTCCTTGACCGTTGTTGAAGGGAAACTACAAAATTTCTTTCTTAAAAAAATCGCAAGACAGATGGAGATCTGCCTCATCGTGTGCTATTTCGAAAACACTATGGCCCCAATCCCATATAAACAGAACGCTTAAGGTGATGGGAGTCCACCGCCATTCAATTTCCAAACTCATTGTGGTATTCACTGGTCACTGGGTGATCGATACTCATGCAGAGAAGCTTGGACTCCGTACAACCCCCATTGCAGAAGCTGTGGGATCCCGCAGAGAACGAGACTGTTGAGCACTTTCTCTGCAAATGTCCGGCTCTGGCGGTTAGGCGCTTTAGATTCCTTGAAGAAATTCTCCAGCCTAGATCCCTTTTCTCTCCTCCACTACATCAACAGCACTGGATGGCTGTAGAAGGTTTTCTCTTCCCAAAATTTTTCTTTGGAAAGGTAGTAGTCCACATTATGGCCACTTGAGCGAAATCTCCGACGAAGTGCCAATCAAATGGCAAAAGAACTGAAAATATCTGACTGTAGCATACTGAAAAATCATCTCAAGGTCAAGCCTTACAAGATGCAAAACGCGCATAATCTTACACCAAAGCAGCAACAAGTCAGACTTGAGAGAGTGAAGGAGTTGCTTCGCTTGGCCGAAAGCGGTCAATTTCCGAATACTCGAACATTGTGTTTTCTGACAAGAAAGTTTTCATATTGAGCAATTCGTAAACTCTCAAAACGATAGGGTTTATTTGAACGACCGTTTGTACAAGAATTTGAGTCATCGATTGGCCACCTAGAGGCACCACCCGCCACAGGTAATGGTTGGAGCCGCTGTAACCGCAGATGGGCGCTCTCCAATCGTTTTCAACGAGCCTGACGAGCCTGGTGTCAAGGGTAAATGTGAAATATTATCGGAAAAGTATTCAGGAGATTTATTTGAAGCCGTGGACAGACAAACATTTCGGTAGCAGACCAAGGACGTTTCAACAGGACTCAGCACTGTCTCACAAAGTGCGAGTGAACCAAAAGTGACTAAAACGCAACGCTCCGAACTTCATAACGTCCGTATAATGACTCTGAAATTGACTAGACGCCAATCCGATGGATGATTCTCTTTGGGCCATTTTGGAGAGCAAAGTCAGAACTAAAAGATTCACCAGTCTCGAGGCGCTGAAAAAAGTGATTGTCCGCGAGTCTGCCAAAATACCTGCAAGTCAAATGTGGGCAGCTTGCGATTCGTTTCTGGACCGGTTCAAGGCCATAGTCAAGGCAAAAGGTGGTCATATCGAGCAAAAGTAAATTGATTATTAATTTTGTACTATTTTCACACATTTTTTACTTTGATTTGAATAAAAGTAATTTTCGAAGCTAAATGTATGGCCTCTTTATTTGGCTACACTTTGAGTGCCGTATGGACTTTTGTTCTTTATGTTACTTAAAAATGTAAATTATCACTAAAGATTTTCATTGTCACTTAATCTTTAATGGTTGTGCAATTTTTTTCCACTGCCACTGAAGGTTTAGTTGTAATGCAGTTTTATTTTCACTGTCAGTAAAAGTTTAGTTATATTTAATTTTGTTTTTTTCACTATCACCAAATATTCAGTGATAATGAAATTCGTGATTTAAGTAC
Organism: Anastrepha fraterculus; assembly: GCA_037575425.1. Lineage (NCBI taxonomy): Eukaryota > Metazoa > Arthropoda > Insecta > Diptera > Tephritidae > Anastrepha > Anastrepha fraterculus. Next base: position 28,005 of record JAYXIM010024488.1, on the reverse strand, counting down.
CACTGAAGAAGTAATGCTAGTCAAACGCGTATTGCATTCATTTTGTAGTGCATTATGCCCAACCCTGCTCTCGAGCGAGTTGACGAGTCACCTACGATGTGTGGTGACCTGCCGCTGTGCTGACGCAACACAACTCCCCTCCTTTTGGGATTGGTAACCCGTTCGCAGTGTTCCGCTATTTAATTTCTCCTCACTGAGCTCTCCCTCTATCTGAGCACTAGTTTTAATGTATTGAATTCAAAAGTTCTGAAGAGCCACTTGTGCGCACAATTTATGAAAGCCGATAAGCCTAAATGTTGGCATGTGTTTTTTGTTGTCGAAAATCCAAAACTGTTCAAAATACTTGCCAGAGCACATGTAGCACTTAACTGGCGAACAGTTGAAATGTACATAAATTCAACCGAGTCATCCACTCATGCGCCTACGTACGTACCCACATCAACTTTTCCATTTTGAATTTCGATGGGAAAAAAGCGATTTTGGTAAACGATTTCGCGTTAAACTTTTGCAGCGATTGCTCTTGAATGAGCCTTCAAAGCTATATATATATGAAGTTGTGTGTGTGTATGTGTGGGAAAGAAAAACACTGCTAAAAGCACTTATCCAATATAAATACATGTCGGTGCATTTGTATGTGTGCCGCTTGAACCCACTTGCAATTGAAGTTGATATCCGATTTTGATTACCGCGGCAAAACACCATGACCCACTTTAAAAAAATCCACATACATATGAATGTAAATGCACATACATACACACATATATGCATGCATACATACATGCATGTATGAGTATATATAAAAACGTAAACTCCTCACGTATAAGTGCACATTTTTGTTTAACGGCGCCGGTGGTTAAACAACTACGCTTGGAAAAAGTTCGCAACGAAATGCTTATGTGTAAGTAAGTAAAATGCATATACCATATATATGTGTGTAGGCGATGTATGTAGTACACACACACATCCATACAGGCCCACGAAAACAGGAAACTAAAATAATTCTGCCTCTTTTCGGTTTCAGTTACCATTTCCGCAATGCAAAGTGTGAAGGCTGCATCCGCAAACGTCTGTACACATTTATGCATGGGCGTGTATGTGTGTGTGTGTTTGTGTGTGTGTGCAACATGCACCTGCCTTTCTGCAGATATGCTAGTGGCTGTATTTATGTGCCGTTGCACGTATAACATTTATTACTATCAAATAACTTCATCGAAATGCTATGCGCTTGAATGGTGGCGATCATAAAAAATCATTGCACCGCAATGTTGTTGTTTGGTAAATAAAATTGTAGTAAAAATCCATGAATTTTGGGGGCAACCGCCGCTGAGCATGTTGACAGCGAGATTTACGAGTATTGCCTAGTGCCGCACAGCTGGTGGTGCATGTAGTGTTGTTGTTGTTTTTTGTGTTTTACTTTTGTGTTTTTATTTTGTACTTTTTTGTGTGTATTTTTGCTTTTTTGTTTTTTATATTTTTCTTCCTTTGGTTTTTTTAGCAGTTGTACTCTATTTTGAGGGCATATTTTTGCTAACGAATGACTCTGAACGCTGCGATTGTCGATTGCAAATTGCAGATTGCTGATTGCAGGTGGCTGGTTGCCATAAAGCAGCACAGAGAGTAATCGTTGGGAACTGGTAACTGGTGAAGTTAGTTCCCAACGATGCGGAATAAATAATGTACTCATACGTAGTGGCCGGTGAAAGGAGAGGAAGGGGAGGCATACATGCGCATATATCGAAGCGTCTATTCCTTTGTTGTTGTGGAGATATTGTTTTTAGAAGTTTTTTGAGTGACACTGAGTTGTTTCAGAAACAAGGAAGAGGTGAGCCATTGGCTGGTGGTTTCTTTTAAAAAATACTTTAAAGAGTTAGTTAGTAATAGAAATTATAAAAATAACTCTGTTTTCCTTATGAGATATATTTAAAGCACTAATATTTTCTTTGAACTTTAGAGTTACCACTCCCAGCCCTATCAGTACTGCACCGAAAATTTAAAGAGCGTTTTTTTTCAAAATCACATTTTTTAATGTCGGTCGGACTCATAACACAAACCAATTTTAAAATATTGACTTCAAATTTGAACTGTATTTGCAATTGCTCACATTCTATAATATTTTTTTTTTTCAATTTAAAACCTTTATTAACAAAAAATGGTTACAAATTTAATCTTCAAATAATAGCAATCGCTAGCGACACATTTTCCCCATCTCTCAGGAAATGTGTGGATGCCGCGCTAAAAAATTGGCCGTCTTTGGCCGCAAACAATCATCGAACCATTTTTTGGCTTCTTCGTGAGCATTGAAACGCTGCTCAGAAAGTGCGTGGCCCATCGATGCAAACAAATGATAATCGGAAGACGCCAAGTCTGGTGAGTAAGCCGCATGCACCAGCGGTTCCCAATCGCACGTCTCCACCAATTCCCGGGTCGCTCTTGTTCGATGTGGCGGTGCATTGTCATCAAGAAAAATTACTTTGTGACGCCGATCGGCATATTCTGGGCGCTTTCGGTGTATAGCGCTGTTCAAATCGGCCAATTGTCGTTGGTAGCGTGCACAGTCAACTGTTTCATCTGGTTTTAATAGCTCGTACCAAATCATACCACGCTGATCCGAGAAAACAGCATTGCCTTGCGGCCGAAGCGCTTTGGTTTGGCCGTTGTTTTTGGCTTGTGGCCGGGCGGACCATACGATCGTTTACGCTTGGGATTGGAGAAATACACCCATTTTTCATCACCCGTAGCGATTCGATGCAAGAAAGACTTCCTTTTGAGCCGAGAGAGCCGCGTTTCACAATCGGTTTTTCGGATCTCTTTCTGCCTTTCAGTCAGTTCATGCGGCACCCATCTTCCGGCCTTTAAAATCATGCCCATGTCTTTCAAACGTTTGGAAATGTTTTTTTGGGTCACTCTCAACTGCTCTGCCATCATTTCTTGCTTTTGACCATCATCTTCAACCAACAATGCTTGCAATTCGGCGTCCTCACACTCTTCGGTGGCCGGCCACGGTTCTCGTTCTCCACGCTAAAATCACCACTTCGGAATTTTTCAAACCACCTGAAGCACTGCGCTCTACTTAGAGCATGTCCACCATAAGCTTCTATAAGCATTTGATGAGATTGAAAGGCATTTTTCTTCAATTGAAAACAGAAAATCAATGATGTCCGCAAATCGTAGTTTGAAGGCGACAAAAATGCATTGTTGTATGAAACGTAACCAACAATGAACTGAATATTGTTGATAGATGACAGACGAAAAAAACAAGACATTTGGGAAGGTTTAAAAATACTCCTAGCGACATCTATGGACTAATAGCTGAAAGTCACAGATAACGCGTGACTACTGTCAAACTGAATATGTACATATTTTTTTCAATATTCATTGAAAGCAAAATTGCTGTATTTTGGCCTAAATTTGGACTGAAAAGCAATCCGAAACAACGGCCTATGGGCTGGAGGAATTAGCGGCCCATATTTCTTCAAAGTCGAGGCTGGCGCTGCGCTAACGTGCCATAATAAATGACTTTTTGATGTCAGAAATTGAAACCCGTGATCTTCACAATATTTGAAAATTTTATTCCAACAAGGCTTGCCATACAGCCCGCGAAAGAATGGATTTACTGCGTCGTCGCTTCGGTGATCAATTCAGCTCTCATCTCGGACCAGTAGTTTGGCCACCAATATCGTGTGATTTCACCCTTTTGAACTATTATTTGTGGGGGTATGTAAAGTCTAAATGCTTTGTGGATAAACCAGCTTTGATTAAGGTGTTGGAAGCCAACATAACTGAAGCTATTCACGAGATTCCGACTGAAGTACCGAAGCCCTCCAGCGAGTCGTTCTAAATTGGTGTTTACGGATGGCCGAATTACGGCACAGTTGCGGCCGACATTTGAAAGGGATTGTCTTTTAAAAATAAATGTCATGAATGGTTCTACACAAAAATAATAAAGACTACCCAATCGATTTGAATTTTCGTTGCTTTAATTCGATTTAAAATTCGATACTTCTAAATTGATCACTGAATGCACGTATAGTTAGAATATGACAGATCTTATTGTGCGTGCTGTGACAGTATGCGTTGGCGACCGACGCTACCAGGTATATACCTATGAAATGAGACTTTCAGCTATTAGTCCATAGATGTCGTTAGGAGTATTTTTAAACCTTCCCAAATGTCTTCTTTTTTCGTCTGTCAACTGTATATTACAGGGTTACCGGGAAAGTCGTCCTACAAATTATTGTTTAAGTAATTTCTGATTAATAAAACTCACCAAGAAAACTAACTCAATCCGAAAGTAAACTACACCACCGAACCAAATAGGATTGGCCATTTCGGCCTCGGTAGTCTAGCATACGTGCCCTATCCCAGAGGTTGTGGGTTCGAATTCCAAATAAAGCACGGTCCTCGCACTTTTCAAACTTACCTACTTTCCTAGTTTCTCATAAAAATAAAAATAATAATAATAATTGCATTCCTCAACCCCATCAAACCTCACACCAAATTTAGCGAAGTCCTCATGTGACAGTGCCAATGTGACACACAAATGGCACTTCAAGTAGTAAGAAGGCATTGTTCCTAAGCACTGACAGGTGAGCATTCCCACTACTTAGGACTGGTAGCGGCAGGCTATTTCACATACCCTGTCAGAAATCAAAATAAATTATCGAAACCAACGCAAACTTAGTCTTGTCAAAGCCTTATGCTCCCGAGTGGAGTGAACAAGGAAAAAAAATATTGACAACAAAGCAAAATATCAGACCATTACAATCGACTAAACATTAAACTGGTAAGGGCGCATAAATAAAAATCGGAATGAAGTTAAAAATCGTTTTAAGAAATTCGAGAAGTAACAGTCAGGTATGGGTAAATATAAGAAGAAGCTGCCGTAATAAAGAATTTGATGATAAAAAAAAAATAAATAAAAATAAAGTGGAATACCCTGGCAAATTGTGGATTTTTATCCTGCCATTTAAATAATAATGAAAAAAAGAAATTCTTCTGGCTGCAAATAGTCATTGCAAAATAAAGTACTTATTTATCGAACGATAATTGCACCGATCTGCAAATATGGAGTTGAGGTTTTGGGCATTACAGCAAAAAAAAAAATCTAAGTATACCACAACGAGTCCAGTCTAAAATATTTAAGTCTTTGACTTATGCACCATGGGGCATACCTAACGTAGATATAAATCGCGACCGTGACATCGATATTATTGACGAGCCGTTAGCTGAAGACACATACAGTATGTGTCAGAAAAAAATAACCGGTTTTTTCTTGTAACTTCAAGATATATTTTGTTCTGCTTTTGCTTTTGCATAATAGTCCCTCTCAAGGGCTACGACGCTAGTGCTAACTCAGGTTAGCAAACCAAACAAAACTGATTTATAAGTACGCGAAGCATTTTGAGGCGGAATTTTTATGCACGCATTCGAAAGGGCCGAATTTATCTTAGGCTGCAAAAGTGATTAAGAAATCAATAAAGTTTGTTGTGATGTGGAATCAACGGTATAATGTGTACAAAAATGTTGACGACTTTTCCGAGCGCGGCTTGAAGCGAGTGACGACAAAAAAGCAGGATAAAGTCATCGTCCAACTTTTTAAGTGCGTCCCTTCTTTGTGACTACCCCAAGCACAATCAGTTCTTGCTACAAAGGTATCAACACCATCGAACGTCGACTGAAGGAGGCGAACATATCGTACCATCTCACATCATCTAAGCCACTGCTCTCAGAAAAACAAATTGAGAGACAACAAAACCAGAAAATGGCGTCAGAGTAATGGACTGATCTTCCTCGTCCGCAGACGCCAACCCCATGATTCAAAGCAACTCAAGCGTCAAGTTTGCAAAATCTAGTCCAGTTTGTCGACGTGGTACGCAGAAAAGCTGGTTCAAAGCATGCCGAGAATATGCCAGGCTATACTCGACAACGATGAAGATTACACGGTTTATTGAGCAATTGGAACTCGTAGTTTTGTACACACTTTCATGTAAACAAAATTTAAATATATATTATATACTTTTATACTTCGTGAATAATCGCGGTTCATTTTGTCTAACAGAGACTTTAAGCAGAATATTCATCATCAGCATTGTTGGCTGGACAACCCTGGTCGGTCCTCGCCTACTGTAGCCATATTCCTCCAATTGCCTCGGTTTCGTGCCTGTGTCCTCCATGCCCAAAATCCCAATAAGCCTGTGTCTTCTTTCTATCCAGACATACCTGTTCAAAATAGGGATATCCCACATGCATATACGGGGATGCCGCCGAAGATGACACTGAATACACAGTCTTCCAATACATGCGTTGGGAACAAGATCGTCGAACGCTGGAGAATGCAGTCGGTCACATAGCCACTGAAAATGTAATCGACTAGATGCTAAGTATTGAGGAAACGTGGGAGATCATATGTGGTTTCGCGTAAAGAATTTTCTAGTTACAAAGCGGGACCTGGACGCAGGCACCTAGATATAAACCTTTGTAATGAGGAAGGTGGAAGATCATTTTGAAGTAATGCGAAAGCGGCTCCAGAGTGCGCGATGGTTCCAAATGGGGCGGAGTTTTTCAGTCTCCGGACATACCATTGCTACGTGGGCAGCTTTGATGATGCATTATGTTAGGCATTCCACCCCTTTACCCGCAAAAAAAGTCAAAACTTCTAACTATTGTTTTTAATGTTTTTATTTATATTTTTATAGATTTAATTTTTCCATTTTTAATTTAATCCCATAAAATATAAAGGTATGCGAATCTTTTCAATTATATTTTTTAACAAAAAGTTGCAACGTATACTTCTCAGTGCATTTACTGGCAGCAGTGGGCGGATGCCTGATTGCTGCTATCGAATGGTGCGCCATAACCCATATTGAATATCTGAGATATCTCAATGAGGCTGAGTAGCGAGTAATGTGAGCGTGCTGTATTTACTGTTACCGCAATCGACATTCAACAGCAATATTTATATGAATAAAGGTATGCAGCGTAGCGCCACAAAACTCGCATGTACGAGCGAATTTCAGTAGTGCCACTTATATTACACACACCACTTCCGTTACAAGCCCGTTGTGCAACAATATTTGTTCTTGTTTGCTTGTGTGTGCGTGTGCTTTTTTCTTTTTTCTTTTGTTTTATTTTTTATTTTTTGAAGAGTCAATTTAACTCACTCGCTGGTAATAGTACTTGGGCCCCGCTAGCCGGTGTGGTAAGAGAAGTACTGGGTACTATTCTCGTATAACTGCAACAGCGGCGTAAAATAGCACTGCTACTACAAACACACGCACATGCATACATACATACATTCAAACATACTAAAGTACTAACGTACTAACTACAAACATTTTCCAATCCATTAATCGCAAAAAAGTGCATTCAATCGAATTTTTTCGCGCGATTTCCAGCTATAAGCAAAGAGCGAAGTGACGTAAAGCGCCAAAGGCTCATGTGCGATTACCTATATTGAGCACAATAAGCGGCGCATATGCTTGCTATGTAACGGGTGTGTATTGTGGGTCTAGAGAACTTTCGCTCGTTTTAGTAGTTTATGTTCAATAAGATTGACTAAGTTGTGTTCCAAGTTCAGTCTTACGTCTTGAAACAGTCATAACAGCTGTGGAAGCAAGCATTACTGAGGGCATACTGAGGACTGGTCGAAATCGTATAGCCCAGACCCTTAAAACATTCAACGGGGCACGAATTGGAGCCTTTATGTCTTATACGTGAAAAGTGAGCTTTTATTCAGACTAAATATTGAGAGTTAATAGCCTTGTACTCGCACTCGTATACCCAAAGAAAAGTTTAATTGGAAAAAGAAGGTATGACAGGCTCCAAGTAACATTTTCACAGAGAAAGGGTGTCAGTGCTTAGTGCGCCAAGTGAAGAAAAATCCAGCAGCATGCATTTTAAAGTTCACTGAAAGTCCCAAAAAGGATTTACGTAAAACTTGCCGTCCAGAAACGGTTTGGACAGAACTGAGGGAAGCAAATTTGAATGGTAGAATAGCCCGTAATAAAGCATTGGGAAGTGCAAAGAACAGAAATAAGAAATTGCAGTTTGCGTGTAACCATCTATTGGGTTGGCGAATAAGTTCATAGTGTTTTTATATTTTCTTTTATTTTACAAGGATAATGTTGTCTCCTTGGTAAAGGGTAAGTATTTATTCCGAATAAAACCGAAGTCACCCTTATGACACGAGGTCACATGTCACTTGAGGTCAGCATGCAAATAGGCGACACGTCCTTAGTAACCCAAAAAGTAGTGAAATACTTAGATATTCAACTTGATTGCAGGCTTACTTTCTGGGCCCAGATACAGCATGCGTCTACCAAACAGCAAAGGTCACGGGTATGCATTGGTGGCCTAATGGCAAGCATTGGTGGCCTAACACAGAGCAAAAGAAAGCTAATTATAGCGGCCATAAGCTCAATTCTCCTTATACGGCAACGAAGTATGGGGAATTGCGCTAAACTGCAAAGCGAAGCGCAATGCACTAGAGGGTATGCAACGAACAGCGTCACTCAGAGTTGCCTCAGCCTACCGCACTGTCTCAGGCGCAGCACTTTTCGTGATCAGCGGGCAGATACCCATCGATCTCACGGTCCGGGAACGGATGGATGCGTGGGACTCCAAGGAGAAACACGTCATCACTAGCTTCTCAGAACGCCAAACCATGCTGCGGTGGCAAAGCTGATGTGGCACTGAACCGAGTGGCAGATAGATGGCGAAACTTATTCCATCAATTGACAAATGGGTCCAAAGGAACTTCGGAGAAGTGAACTACTTCTTAACTCAGTTTCTGTAGGGGCACGAATACTTCCGGAGATACCTATACCGCATGGGCAAGGTAACCGATTCCGAAGCGAAGCGCTGAACGATGACGCTGAACACACGTTTTTTAGTTGTAACAGATGGCTTACGGAAAGAAATGCTCTGAGGGAGCAGATTGCCGACAACGCGCCGAGCAATATAATCAGAAAAATGCTCGAACGCGAGGACAGCTGGATCGCGGTTAAAAAATACATGGAGAACGGACTACGGAAAAAATATTAACCTCGACACAGTGCAACAAAAAGAAGCCGCACAGATAGAGATACAAGAAGATGAGCTTATAGGATTAAAACTGCCTACAAATATGATGGACTCAGACGTGGGTGAATACATTTAGTCCTTTATAGTTGCCGTTCTGGGCCAATAAACATTTTCGACACCTGCTCTTCTTTCCTTTTCATCGCGACCAAAACGCTACCAAAGCAGCCTGGGCCATTTGCTGGGGAGGCGTTATAAGCGAGTCTACAGCACGAATGGTTTGTAAAATTCAAAAAAAGGGACTCTGACGTCGATGACACGTCCCCCTACAGAAGGCCTTCTGAATTCGATGAAGAACATCTCAAATCACGTTTGAAGGAGAATGGTTACCAAACCGATAGGGAATTGGCATGAAACAAGTCGTGATTTGGCAGAAAAAGTGAACCAATATCATAAAACGATTCTCAACGAAAAAGGAAGAGCCCAGGTGCTTAACCAGCTCAATGAAAAAAACAAAGAAAGTCGCCTTCAACTTGTTTCTCAGCATCTCGCCCGCCATCAAACAACAAGCGGTCATAAACAACGCTTTTTGTATGGAACCGTCACGGGAGATGAGAAATGGTGCTTCTACATGAATATAAAGCAAAGAAAGGAACGAGGGGTTTCAGAAAATACGCCAAAGCCACGAGAGTCAAGCCGGATCTTCATCCAAAGAAGATCATGGTATGTATTTGGTGGGACTGGGAGGGTATGATGCACTAGGATATGCTGGAAGAGCAAAAGGAAGATCACATTTCTCAGTTACACCGCGTAAATGAAGCTATTCGTCTGAAAAGATCTGATCGACATCGTCAAACCGTAATCCTTCACGACAACGCCAGGTCCCTTGTTGCACAAGTCGTCATAGCCGTACTCCAAGAGCTCGAATGGGAGGTCCTTCAGCATCAGCCCTGATAACCGGACCTTGCACCGAACAATTACCATCTTTTACCGCTCACTGTCAAATCATATTAAGAGTGTGGCCTTCGATAACAAAGAGGTTCGTAAAAACTGGCTCAACAACTTCTTTGACACCAGACCCGGCGATTTTTGGTGGAAGGACATCAGCAAATTGCTCGAGAGGTGGGAAGAGGTTGTAAACAGGAGCAGCGAATATTTAATTGATTAATTTATTCATATAATTATTGTTTTTTTGTTCAAATAAAAGTCTTCGGTAAAAACGCTACGAACTTATACGAACTTATTCCTCAACCTAATGATTAAGACGTAAGCACTTCGGAGCATTCTACGTTTTGCAGACGAGGTATAAATAAATGCATTGTGATCAGATAGCAGTCCTGTTATATTGAGCGAGCCCAATACGGAGCTCAAACTCCAAAATCTGTTAGCTACTATAAAACTCGGCGGTGGCAGCGTTATGGCTTGGGCCTGCATGCCATCAAATGGATTTGGAAATTTGACTTGCATCGAAAAAATTATGAAAAAATATGTTTATTTAAATCTTTAGAAAAATGGAATTTGATTTAAAGCGCTAGGAAATTACAAATTGGAGATGACTTTCGGTTTTATGAAAATTACGACCCCAAGCACAAGTCACAAATAATAGAAAGATGGTTAATCATAAATGTCCCCACATTGTTGAAACTCCTGCACAATCACCGGATTTGAACGCCATCGAAAATTTGCGGTCGGTTTTAAAGGCAAATATAAGAAAATCTGATATCCATAACAAACCTGATCTTAAAAAGGCGATACTCGAAGAGTGGAACCAAATTAGTGCAGAATACACAAGAAAAAATGGTTGACTTCATGCCACGTAGACTTCAAACTGTAATTGGTAAAAAAGGATATCGAACAGAGTACTATATACCTTAAAATTTAAAAAATTTTAAATAAATAGTTGCCTCTTTTTAACTGCATCATTTAATTAATTAAAATTTCTGCATGTTTCTTTTTTCCATTTTTCTCATTAAAATGAAATGAGTGGACACTTTTTTCGACTTTATGTTGAGAAATGAAATAAAATAAAATAAATAAAATATCTTCATACTCTGTTTTTTCATTTTCATAGCTTCAGTCGAAAAAATGTTATTCCTTTAGGCATCACGGAAAAAATATACCGCAGGCTGCAAGTTCCAGCGACATCTTCTTCGACATTCGTGTAAGTATTTGTTTCTCATTCTTTCACAGAGTCCAACAAAGTGTAAGTTTTAGCTGCGCGAACCTCGGCTTTCTCTGATGATACACTTAACAACTTTCCAGAGAATTAAAAAAACTTAAACCTCTCTATTGCAAACGCAGGTTATGCTTTATCGATTTTCTTACAGAAGTGAGATTAATTGCATTCAAGAGAGAAGGTCTCACGCTTAACAGCTGGCAATTGCAAGCATACAGCGCCCACCTAGATTTTCTCTAGCAGCGATATTTTTATTGTCAGTACTAACAAAGGCATTTCGTTGAGGCAGTTAAAAACGAGTAAGGAGTTCAAGGTCACTTTCCTGTCTAGTAAAAGGGGACAGAGCTCATTGATGTGACACGCTTTGCAACGATGGGATAGCAAGGAACCAGCGCTGACTTTACATAGCAAAGCTTCTGCGTGCAGCGCAGAAAGCGGAAGCAGTTCTACTGAGCAGACAGAGCAGGAGATGGAGTTTAACCATCAACGTCGGGGGCCAAGACATATCAAAACCGGCGATAAAGTATTTGGGGGTCATGATTGACTTGCGCATGACTTTTATGGAGCGCGCGGTCGCTGCGAACGCCAAAGCCGCTGTTGTATCAAACGCGCTAACACGACTACTGCCAAATATAGGAGAAGGTGCCAGATGAAAGCTTCTCCACAGTTACTCCATCATGTTTTATGCCGCACGAATATGGTCTAAAGCTCGATGCCAGTGAGAGGTCCATAGGACAAGTGCGCTGCGAGTAGCCTGTGTTGTTGTTGTTGTTATAGCAGCATAAACATTCCCCATACTTACATTCTCGGAATGCTACTGGAGTGACAGTCCTTGACAGGATATAAATCCGGGTCGTTTCGGTAACGTAGAACTGGCTGTCATGGAAAAGATAGCCTGTGTCTATGTTATTGCCTGTCTTACTGGCGGAAAAATTCTCTGGATATTCGTGCACGCGAATTACATCACCTCTTTAACAAACCAGGCGCAAGACCTTCAAGGGAGCAGAATCGAGAGCAACGAGGCTCAATGCATATTGAATGGCAACGAAGATGGGATTCATGCTCCACTGATCACTGGACACACCAACTCATCCCGAATGTGGAAACATGGTTCCAACTTAGATTTGGAGAGTTTAATTTATACTAAAAAAAAAAAAAGAAATGTCAAGCATATGAGGGCGTTGCAATAAGTACCCGTACTTGATGACAGAGGACGTTCCTGAGGAAAGTTGGTGTTAGCATCGTGTGCTACCATCTATCTTACGACGGCAAAACAAATTTCAGACTAATTGATAGGTTAGTTTGGATCTGGCAGCTATTCGAGTAAGACGTGCTTCGTGTTTTTCGTTAAGATGGAGAAAGAGCAGAATCGTTCCGTAATTCGCTTTTTGTATTTGGATGGGCAAAAATGCGAGAAGAAAAAAGCAAAGTTGGATGCTGTCTATGGGGATGCTTCACCATTTATGACAACAGTTAGATATGGGTTCAACGAATTTAAACGTGGGCGAACTTCCGCTTTTGATGAGGAGCGAACAGGACGCCCGGTAGACGTGGTTACCGAGGAAATCATTCAAAAAGTCCACGACATGACGCTCACTGATCGGCGAATGAAAGTGCGTGAAGTAACAGAGGGCATAGGTGTGTCGACCGGAGCGGCAATTAATATTTTACATGATAAGATGGCGATGAAAAAATTGTGGATCTGATGGGTGCCACGATTGCTCACAAGCAACAACGAGCGGATGCAGCTTTTAACTTCGAAGCAGTGGAGCAATTTAAGCGAGATCCGATGGAATTTTTGCGTCGAGTTGTCACCGTTGATAAAACCTGGGGTCATTATTACACACCAGAAACTAAGCAACAATCAAAACAATGGATTTTTACTGGTGAATCTGCTCCAAAGATGGCGAAGACAATTCCATCGGCCGGAAAGGACATGGCGACGATTGTTTGCGATGCGAACGGCGTCATCCTCATGAATTTATTAGAAAAAGGAAGAACGAGCACTGGACAATTCCACAGTGAGTTATTGGAGCGCTTTCACAAAAAATTTGACGGAGACACGTTCGCATTTGGCGAAAAAGAAGGCGCTGTTTCACCACAATAATGCACCAGCTTTTTCATCGGGAGTTGCCGGGACCAAAATGCATGAATTGCTGTAATGAATTGCTGCTGCACCCCCCGCATTCAACCGATCTGGTAGCAGGAACTGTTTCTTGTTCCCTAACATGACGAAATGGCTCGCGGGGAAAAATTTTATTACAAACGAAGAATTCATCGCCGAGAGAGAGGCGTATTTTTTGGAATTCGACAAATCCTATTTTTGGAGGGGTTGGAAAATAGACCGGAGCGTTGGGAGAAGTGTATCTTGCTAAAAGGGGACTTTGTTGAAAAAAAAAATATATATTTTTTGAAAAATAGTGTCTTCATTTCTAACACGGGTACTTATTGAACCCCCTCGTAGTTTATCGGTTGGTTAGTGAATCTCGCTTTAAGGATTAGATGAGAGAGCGGGCCCTAAATATGATGAAATTTGTGGGCACGTAAAGCCAAATGGCCAATATTTGGTTGATGATTTAAATTTTATTTAAAACAAAATTGTCTGCTTTTCCAAAAAAACACCCATTAACACCTACTATATTAAGTAAACGTATGTATGTATGTGCCTGTGTATGTTAAAAATAACTAAAAGGGGTTAAACTATAAGGTGATGCCGGCTGGATGCCACTTCATCTATCATTGGGCTGCTGCGGGTCGTCTAGCAACGGCGTTCATGTGTGTGGGTGTGTGTGTGTATGCGCATGTGTATGCATGTATGCATCTGTGTGTGTCTGTAAATACATGTACACTTTATATTTGTATGCTCGCATTGTTTAATAACAAAATAAAAACAGAAGAAGAAGAGTGAACTATTCCGGTCGCTTCTGTTGCTGCTGCCGGTACAGCGGCGATTGTCTCACCCGTTGCACCGCGCCATGTCGCATTCATTGTAAATCGGTGCTAACTCGCGTTTTATTGCAACACAAAAATTTAACAAATATGTACTCGATAAAAACCGTTACAAAAACCAATGCCAAATCAGCTGCTCAGCAAAGGAAATAAAAATTTTTTTTTTTCTTTTTTGTTTTTTGTTGCTTTTTGTTTAATGCCTTTGCTTGTATGTATGCCTGTTTGTAGTTTATGTTTTCTACATTTTATTGCCACTGGTTTTTATTGTTGCCACTGCAATACTGTTAAATGGTGTTCAATTTAGTTGACAGCAATTTGATGTGAAAATAAAAAAATAAGATACGCACACACATACACAGCATTTTTTCCACATGCGTGGTTCAAGTTCTCTATACATGCGTACGTATGAATGCTGGTATGTATGTTTGTGCCAAATAAATTGTTTAAAGGATTGTTTAAGCGCCAATTATTTAAGTTCTTTTTTTTTGCCATTTTGCCACTTTGCTTGTGAGTGCCGCTGATTTAAATGGAGTAAGTGGCTTTCACTCGACTAAATTATTTATTGATTTGGTGCAATTTGTTGGAAAATGTATTCGGTATGTCAAGGAAATTAATGGCGAACATGTGAAGAGTGTTTCCGGTTTTGTTGAGTAGTTGTTGTATTCATTTAATTTACTCATTTCGTTTGCTGTATTTGTTGCATAACTTTATAAGCTTGCAAATTGACTGAAGTTCATAAGCTATTTGCACTTAGTTAAACAAGAAAAAGTGTTGATGATAATTACAAAATATAGGCTTATAAAAATTCTACTTCAGTGTGGAGTGTGACTCGAGCAAATGGAGTGATCTATTGTTCTCAGGCATGCATTTGAAGACAATTAGCCTGCGGTGAACGTCAGTTGCTATTTTAACAGAATATTTGAGTATTTTAGATAAAAGACCTAGCATATTAATGAACTTCATTACGTCACACTTTAGGTATTTTTATGTATTTATTTTGCCCACAAGGAGGCGTACTCTCTCTTTTTTCGTGGACTCTTGTCGGATGGCCAGGAACCCATGTAACCTTTAGGTAAAATTACTCAGCCATCTCGTTAAGAGATGTGCGGCATTGGAGGTTGTCGACTGTTTTGTGAGGGATTTCATCGCCGCTTGGCTATCAGTGAAAATGTACATGTCATTTCCGGATATCGCATCACACTGTATCAGTGGCGCGGTTTTCATTGTTGCCATCAGTTCAGCCTGAATCTCACTACAGTAGCCGGGGAGCCGAAAACTTCCTTCCTAGGAATATTTGTTGAAGAGCAGGTGTTTTGTGTTTCCTACTAAACAGTATCAGCTTCGTTTTTTCCGGATTTACTTCTGATCCTCGACTTTTACACCAAAATGATAATCTGTTGAGAGATCTTTGTTGGAGATCACATAATGTTGGAAGGTGTTTCCCCGAGATTGCTATTACAATATCATCGGCATATGATATTATTTTACCTCCCATTTTTTCAAGTTCTTGTAGAAGATTATTGAGAGTTAGGTTCCAATAGAAGTGGAGATATTACCTCATCGGAAATTTTTTAATGGATGCGTCACCCAGATTTGCGCTTATCGTTCACCCCGTTAGCATTCGTTCTATAAACGAGTCTAGTGCACTGCTTACTCCCATTTCCGTTAGCGAAGTGGTAATTGCTTCCGGATATATTTTATTGAAGGCACTCTCAAAGTCTAAAAAGGCAGCTAGGGTATATTCTTTGTAGTGAAGTGATTTCTCGACTGTGTGAACTAGCTCATGGAGCGCTGTTTCCACTGATTTGCCTTTGCTGTATGCATATAGGGAAGGTGGTAGTTTACCGCTGATCTTCCTTTGATATGCACATCTAGCAGCCGCTCTAAAGATTTTAACAAAAAGAATGATAAGCTAATTGGCTTGAAGTCCTTCGGTTTCGTATGTGTGGTTTTCCCTCCTTTAGGAATGAATACCACTTTTACTTCTGCCCTTTTCTTGGGGATATACTTAAGACGTATCGCTGCCTCAAAAATGAAGGCGAGTGTAGGTGCAATCATATCTTTTGTCATATCAGCGGGGATGATTCCATCAGGTCCCGGTAATTTGTATGGTTTGAAGCTGTCAATGGGAAATTTTATATTATCCTCCGTTATAAAATCTATTGGGGGATTCTCGTAGTCAAGTATAGGATGGGTTCTACTGTCTTCGTTGCAGAGACAACCTGGGAAGTGCATCTGCATTAGTAATTCTAGTGTTTCTTCACTGCTTGTTGTCCAGTTGCCATTCTCTTTTATCAGGTAGCTAGGATTGTTGGGACTTGTTGATACTATATACTTCCCGGAGTCTATTGGTATCCGAAACATTTTCTATCTTTTGACAGAAGTCTCTGCAAGATGCCGTTTTTGCTGCCCTTATGGCATACTTAAATCTACGCTGGCATTCTTTTTACTTGTGGGACAGGAGTTGCTGAAAAAATGTAGCTTTGAGAAAAATGCTTTCCAATCTTCGTCAGATTGAGCGGTGCTGTGCGGAGCTTCAAACTTTCATCTCAACTTTATCTTTTGAGTATGTGATCACTTGTGCTAGACGAGATCTCTGTGCCGGCAGATAGTACTACATCTGCGAGTGCAGAGAACTTAAAACCAGTCAGCAGTCAACAGTCAACAGGCGGCTGATTGGTGCTATCCACATGAGCCGAAACCCAAAACCCATGTCAAAGTCGATCAAAAATGAAAGTCTCGCTAGCCGTTTTCTTTGATTATCATGGTGTTGTGCACTCGAAATTCATTCCAAATGGTTTTACGGTAAATAAAGAATATCATTTGGAAGTTATGCTACGTTTGAGAGAGAATGTCCATAGGAAATGGCCTAATTTGTGGCAAGAAAACTCATGGACCTTGCACCATGATAACTCACCGTCTCACAAGGCTCATTTTGTGAATACTTTGCTGCATCCGTATCTATTTGGAAATCCCAAACAAACTATTTAGTTTAGTTGCGAAACATAAATTCTGAACAAGATCAACACGGTTGGACAAGTACAACTGGAAGACATCATCATAAGCATGGACGATGACATACTGATGTACAGAGGTATTCTCCGAAGGTAACGACATAAAATATGGAGGGGGAAATCTTACAAATCACTTTTTGACATCTTTCTGAAATGTAGCTTACCAAAAGCTTGACAGAGCTATCGAAAATTTTAAGGCTATACAATTACAGCTGAAGTGTTCTACTATTCCTTCCTCTTCCCCGTCTCTACAACTTCTGCAGTATTCATGAGAAAAGGCTTTTCGCCTAGAAGAGTGCCTACCTAACAGTCAAGGACCGGTGACACAAGCCACGACCTTTGGGATGTTCCCTCTTGAGATGTTAAGCAATTCTTCTGATCTGTTCTTATCTACTTGTGGCCAAATTAGCCTGGTTGTAAAACAAGCATTTTCTTCTCTCCATGATTCATTGACCTCCTGGAGAACATTATTTTGTATCCCTAGTTTGCAAGTTGCCATAGAAATTCCAATATTGCCTCTGTTTTCAAGCAGAGGAAAATTTTGTAGTTCTTCTTGCTAGCTATCTCTCTCTTCCTTCAAAGTCTCTATGTGCCGGAACCCATATAAGGCTGACCTTGAAGACGTTCCGTTTTAATACCATTTAGAGTTGCCAGGCATTCCTGAGAAACCGTTGATCTTAGTGCATCTGCCTACATTGATTTGATGGCCGCCTGGCTATCTGAGAAGGTATTAATCGTAGTTTTTGTTGCAGCGGGTCTGTTAAAGTACACAGTTACCTCCTTTATGGCCTGGACTTCTGCCTGGTAGAACTACAGTAGTCCGAAAGTCGGACAGATAATTCTAATCCTAATTCATTAGAAAAAACTACATAGAATACTTTTTTTTTATCTTCGACCTATCCGTGAAAAAATTTATTTCATCTGTTTTCCATGGTCTTTGAGTTTGCCACTCTCTTCTTGATGGGATGCTAGTCCTGAAGAATCTGTCATAGGTTGGTTTAGGGAAAGAGTAGTCGATTTCTTGAGTATAACTTCTCATATTTTGAAGTAAAGCGCTGAAGCGGTGGCTATGTGTTTTCCTACTAGATTCAGAGCAAGCAGGCCAGTTGACTAGCACTTCGAGCGCTTTATTTGGGGTAGCCTTAAAGCGCCGGTGGTGCATGAAAATCCACTTCTTTCGATCTCACCCAGCAGTTTCATATAACTTGCCTTTTGAGTTGATAGCCATTACACAAGTTCGTTAATAACTTTAGCATTACGTGCGTTGCGGCACGTTTCATCACCACACCGTCTACTGTTTTAGTATTGTCAAAAGCTTTGACAAGTTTCTAGCCCGCCGTTGGAAGACCTGGATTGCATGCACTTATTATTTGCATGATTTGCTGTGAGTCGGAGGGTGTAGGGACCCAAACTCGTGCCCTTGGTCGAGACGGGTTATCTTTTTTGTCTACTACCACGAGCTTCGCTCCCGGGTAGACTTCCCCGATCTTTGTTATAGCTGCTTTATATAGCTCTACCAACCTTTCGTCGTCGCAGGCTATATTTTTAATTTGATTCGGCCTTGATACCAGCAAGCGTCAGTACATGATGGTGGTGGACGCGGATTGCTTAGTATCACTTCCAGCGTCACATTAGTTAGAGCAGCCTGCACCCATTTCCATTGGACCCAGGGAGTTCTTCCTTTGGGATCACCCTCATCCAGGACGCCAATGAAGATGTGATTGAGGGTTATTTCTGAAAACGTTTTATTAGGCGCTATGCTTCGAATTTTCGGTCTTTCCGCTGACGGTTTGACCTCTTCAGTAGACCTCTGTCTTTTGGTGGCAGCTAACGATGTGGCTGGCCTCTCGAGGGTGAAGTTAGGCAGTACCTTCTTCGCCCACTCTATCGACTTTCTTACCTCCTTCGTCAGCTCCTCCGTTGTTTGTGGTGTTTCGTGCAGCCTTTTAAGTACCTTGATAACATTACGCCTCTCCAAGTACCCTGCTTTGATTGGATCAGTGATCCTTACTGTCGGCCATTTCCCGGCGCGAGCATTGGCCTCGGTGCTACCTGTGGCAGTCTCGTCATCAGCTCTCTGCATAGCCACGATATGTCGACTACTTGGTTTGGTTCCGACGACTGTCACAGGAGGTGCCGATGTACTGCCGAGCTAGGCTTAATCGCAGTCCCAGTGTCAGCGCTTGCCGCCGGTCCACTGTGACTAAGTTTGACTTCAGTCATCGTGGTGGCAGATTGAGAGCTCGTTTTAAACTTTGCTCGTTTCTCGGAGCTTGCTGTCCCTTCAGGTTTGTTTACTTGTCTTAGTTTTTGTTTTTTTGCTGTTGTTTAGGTTCAAAGTTGATCCCACGAGTGTCGGAGAAGAGATATCCACCTGTAAATGGCTCCGAACTACTCAGGCAAGGCCAGTTATTGCGGAGCGCGCCAGGTATCCGCAAGCTCATGTTAACGACTGGGCTATTTTTAAAAAAGGGCCCCTAGCCAGCCTCGTCACGGGTCGCATGACGCCTTGATCCGGCTCTTTACGTCACACCATAGTAAAACTCCATTTACAAATGCTGTACTATTAAGGAGTAATGAACACTTATCCGTGAAGTCTTACCTTAGCTAGCTACCTCTCAACTGTGTGCAGAGTGAGAACTATGGTATCCATTTAGAAGAGTCAACCTTTAGAAAAATTTAAAAATCATGGAAATCGGTTGTCAAACACCAAAACTGTGAAATCTCCTCCGAGAAGTTGCTGTAACTGCCTCACTTTTGCCCTGATTGGCCTTAAACTTTGACATATAACCTTCCAATAAAAGCGCTAAAACTCGCTCATCTTTGCTCCGATCGGCTTGAAATTTCGACACGTAATTCTAGAAGCGTTACCCTTTCTAAATATGTAGTCATGTATCCTTGTAAGGGGAACTAGTTCGGTTTTATCGGGGTTTATTCCGAGTCCCTTGCTCTTTGTCCAGTTACTAAGCCTTACTATGTCAGAGCGCGGAATATCCATGAGCGTATTTACAAGTTAATACGAAGCGAATTTATTTACTAAAATTAAAAGAATTTATCTGGAGATCTGCAAATTATAATGCTCAGGGAGCTTACAGTTACTCTCAAAAGTAAATATGCAGCCTCTAAAAGAAATACAAATGGAAAACTAAACTATTAGCCGTACTGCCAACTATTTCAGAGCTCCGCCTAATTATTTATTATTTATTTAAAATATTTATTTAGAAGCTGTTAGGATGAGTAAGATATAAAATTCATTCAGTACTTCCTGAGCGACTTTCGCGCATTTCGAGAATGCGATTGTAGAGAAGTCACTTATTTTAGGTTTCGTATAGTCAAAGCAAGTAAATGATTCATTAAAATATTAAGGCAGTTTAAGGATATGTTGGTAGATGACTAGAAAAATGCTTCATCTGCACCACCATGGGCTTCTATGATCAGCACGTGAACTCTTTTCGAAGCAGCCCGCCTAATCTAATCTACCAAGTAACTATTAGCTAGCGGCATAAAAAATACCTAGGAAACATAAACAGCTAATTTAGCAAACCTTGTTTTTCTGTTTTCATTTAATCTAAAAGCACACTAAGCATACAAAATTTAGCCATAAACCGCATATAATAAAGTGCATAAACATGTTGCCACCGCTTTTTGCTCGCCAAAAGGCAAACTTAAGTTTATTGGCACCATTTAAGTACCTGCATCACATATGCGCCTAAAATTATGTTGTGAAAATTTCACGTTTAGTATGCATAACCATTTTAGAATATGAATTTTTTATGCAGGCAATTTGCGGCACACACTGTCCTACATACATACATGCACAAACAAACACATATACATTTCCAAGCTAATATGGAAAATATTCAAACCAGCACAAGCAAGTCGTTTGCGGTCAGCCAAGCAAAGGTTGGTCGATTTTCAACTGCTTATGTATCATATATCCGCACTGGTGCTGAGAAAGGGCTGTGTAAACAGGGAAACAA
The DNA here is from genome assembly GCA_037575425.1 of Anastrepha fraterculus. Taxonomy (NCBI): domain Eukaryota; kingdom Metazoa; phylum Arthropoda; class Insecta; order Diptera; family Tephritidae; genus Anastrepha; species Anastrepha fraterculus. The sequence goes on along the minus strand of JAYXIM010024488.1, from coordinate 6,868 downwards.
ACTAGAAGAATAAATCGTCATATGAAGTGCCATGTGGTGTGCTTTTAGGCGCTGTACAATGAGAGAGTGCGGATGAAGCTCAGCTGCTCCAAGTTATTTACTATTTTAATAAATATTTATAGTGGATATATAGAGAGAATGGTTGTGCCAACAGTACACACCTACATGCATAAGTAAATATATATGTATGTGTGTATGTATGTGTGTGTGTTTGCCTTACAAAATCATGCAGGTACAAATTGCTTTGCTTACACCATGAAAGACATGTTACGGTTACGGGCAGATGTGTAAGTGACCTGTGCGGAAATTTAACAGAAATATTTGGTTTTGCGCAAGCTTTTTTTTTGTGTGTGTATTAGTTAGGCGCAAGAGCATTAACACTCCAGCTAGACGTAGTAGCTAGCCAAGTAGAGATTGCTCCTAAGAGGAATTATATTTGTGAGCCTTTTTTTGTACTGAGTACTGGAAGTGTTTTTGGGACCACCCGCAAATTCTTACTTAGTTGCTTTTAAGTATATATCAACCTCTATTTAGGGATTATATTCCGAATTTTCTGACCGAACTAATGCCAAACATGGAATTGCTCCACAAAGCAAATATAGACTCGCTAGACATTTGGGTTAGAAGACAGAAATGGAAGTGGATTCGTCATACTTTACACAAGGAAAGCGGTAACACAAGACATCTTGAAGACCTGGACTTCGCGGATGACATATGCTTTCTCTTGCACACAAACTCAATGACATGCAAGCGAAGGCGGACAGACAAGTCACGCTGGCACGCACTGTCGGACTGGATGTCAACATCGCCAAGACCAAATCAAAGGAAAGTAATCACAATAAAACAAGACATTTAATGGTTGACGCGTGTCTGGTGGAATTTGTCGAAAGCTTCTGCTAACTGGGCTGCACTATCACGACAGGCGGGCGGAGCAGAGGAGAATGTCAACCGTAGGCTTAACAAAGCAAGGGCGGCGTTCGGGCGAATGCAGGCTCCCTAAACTGCAAATATTCAGCACATGTGGGAAGTCAGTATTGTTATATGGGAGTGAAACATAGCTGGTCTCTAACACCATCATGCAGAGGCTATAATCTTTCGTCAACAAATGCCTCCGCATCATCTGTAGAATATTCTGGTCGAACATCAGTAGCAACTATGTGCAGTGGAAATTAAGGAATGGGGAATGCATCCTATGACAAATCAAAAGCTAAAAGATGATGGCGATGGATAGATCACACGCTTAGAAAGCCACCAGATAGAACGACGAGAATGGCACTGTGCTGGAACGTAAGAGAGCAGAGGTCGCGGTAGGACAAAGATTAGTTGGAGAAGGTTGGTGATGCGCAAACTAGCAGATGCCGACATCACATGTGACAAACAGCATGAGACAGTGTACTAGGTTGTTCACTAAGTTTAGCAGTTCGATAAGAAAAACACAATTTTATGATTTGAAATGCACTTCATTATTTATTATAGTCTCCCTGAACAACAACACTCCTGTTCCAATGAGATTCCAGGCTATGAGCTCCAGACCTGAAGTGAGAACCTGGAAGGCTGATGAAAATCCCTTTCCACGCAAGAATTTTTTGTGTCTGGAAACAGACCAAACCCGCTAGGGATCAAGTCTGGTCAATGCAGCGGATGTTCGAATAATTCGGATTTTAATTCATGGATTTTAGCTATTCTCAAATCGCTCTTGAGACACCGTGCATTGCCCTTTTCTTTTGCAAACTGAGTATTTTTCCACCAACTTGTTTTCTTCAGCTAGTCTAAAAGATTACACTAATATTCAGAATTTATTGTTTTATTAGTCTGGAGGTAATCCAAAAACGAAATTCTTTTCGCATTCCAAAAAACAATATGTTTCTTGGCCAATTTCTGAACACGAACTCGTTTCGGAGCCGAAGAACCAGATCAGCACCACTCTCCAGCCTCTTGTTTTGCTTTGGCATCATGGTTATAGATCCAAGGCGTTTCGAAACCCGCTAAATTTTGCTGAAAAAGTGACATTCGAATGTGTTTTGGTTCCATTGTTAACGAATGCGGCACCCATTGTGCACACACCCGACTAGAAATTTTGGTAAGGCGGTGATTAGGAGCAAATAAGACAGACCACATTCCAAATTTGCGCCTCATAAGGCAGCCAAACTAGGCCCAAGTCTCGAAAGCTATCGCCACACATCTGCCTCATTAGGCGCAGGTTCGAAAAACCGAACTTCGGTAATACTCCGGATGCCCGTCTACAAATCAGTTAGGGATTCCAGTTTATGCCTAAGTGAGACACTGCCACAGATTTTCGTGACCACAACCAAATTTGGTATTGTTCTGGCATGCCAATCTTTGCCTTGCCTAGCGTGGGCCTGGTAAGGTAATAGTGAGGCGTGCCTCAGTAAGGCCTGCCAAATTCGAGCCTAACTGATTCTTCGGCATGCCTCCCTGTAATTCTAGTCGGGCAGCTTTCTGAATTCCAAAACGTTAGTCAGAATATTGCTTACACTGCCCAATGAGATTTTTAGAGCATCTACTAAATCTTTTTCAGTCACTCGATGATTCTTCAACACGAAATTCTGTACGTTTTCCGATTTCTGGTGATGTTGCTGCTTTTGGAGTTTCGGACATCCTTGACGTGGTTTGTCTTCTAGGCCTGGACGAGCACTTTTAATATCAGCAACTCATCTTTCCACTGTACCAATTGATGCCGAAAAGTCCTTGTAAACTTTCAACACGCGCACATAAATCTCCTAAAGCTTTTCAGCGCCAAAATTTGTACAGCTAAAATGTGTTTAAAAAGGTTTGAAAATAGCCGCTGCCACAGGCAGGTACTTTAAACAGTTTTCGGTAAAGATTTAAAAACTTTTCTTTTTCCACAAAACTTATTCACTTTACATGGCGGCAATCAAAAGGTCTAAAAAGTGGCAAGCAAATATTTATAAGCAGCTCAGCAGCGCAGCTGAAATGGATATGTTAGTGGCTTAGATTTATGAGCTCATTTTTAAGGTCACGTTTGTGCAGAGGGGGAAAAAATAAAAATTTCTACCAAAATCGTTTTTTATTCCAACAGTTTTTCTCCATTTTTGTTTCCTCTTTTCGCTTTACTCAGGCAAAAAATGCGCTGGTCGCATATGCACGACGGACAGCTGTTGGCTGCCAACTACAACAACTACAACATGGTTGGGATTGGCGTTGACTGACCGACCAGCTGCCGGTCTGTTTTTGCAACCACAAAACATTTTACGTTGAAAGCGAAAAATGCGCGCTCTTAAAGCAATATGCAAAATGTTATAACAACAAAAAACACACACCACAAAATAAAAAAAAATACAAAAAAACAAAAACAAGCCAAAGCTCAGTACAACACAAAAAATAAAAAGGAAGAGCAGGGAAAAATGCGCAGCGTGTTTGCTGAATATAAAAATAAAATAAAGAATTGCTTTGAAGGAAATTGTTACCATCTGTAGCTGTGGTTGACATGCCATTTAACATGGCGAGCTTAAACGCTCGCTCATGCCAACACCCCGACACCCCGCAATGCTCTGTCAGTTCGTCACTAACTCAAACACTGCTAACCCACTGGCTCCACGCGTTCACTTCCCCGCTTTCACTCAAAGCAGCTCACTTACTTACACAATTTTTCTCTCTCTAGCTGCATTTTTCGCAAAAAAATAAAAATAAAAAATATAAGAAAAATATAAAAATAAAAATAAAAGAATCTAAAAAAGGTGATACGACGTTCGCTGAAAAAGCACCCGAAATTATATTAAAAAATTCAAAGCTGCTTTCCTTCAGTAACTGTCTCCCGCTTCATGTTTCTTGCATCGTTGCCTAAAAGCGCAACTTAATTTCAATATAAATAAATCTTGCTCGTGCAGTTTAGCTCTTGCTTGCTTTCCCTGCATCCGGCATCCTTCCCACATCCTTTCAATCTTGACTTTCCCTTTTTTCTTTGCTTACTTCGCCATTTTTATCGTACATTTTTCATAGTAGTATTTTTTTCTCCCCGTTTGCACTGTTGCAACATTTTGTAGTTCGCCTGTTAACAGCAAACACCGCTGCGCTGCAGTTCGCCGTACTATGATGAGTTGTAGCCGTGTACTACTTAAGGCACACACACCCAGCCATACACACACACACGTGCACAAACAAACTTGCTTGCAGTTTGTAAGGTTGCGTCCTTTTGTTCTGTTGCTTGTCTGACAATTGTGCCTGTGGGATGTGCGCGTTCTTGATAAAGTGCCAGAGCGGGGGCTTGTTAGTCTTGTAGTTAGCTGAGGTCGTGCCATGTTTGCAGACAGCATTTTTCCGGTTATTGCCGCCAGTCGGTTGGTCAGCGCACAGTTGCTGTCGTTGACTGCAATTGTTTGCCAGTCGCTCATCCATTTTGTCATCTCCTTTGGTAAGAAGAAAATCTTTTAGCTGGTCTATCTGCAGGCAACATGTCCCAGCGATTTAGCGATTTCTCGTTTTTGTCTTGCTTCATTTTTTCTACTTCATTATTTCTGTATCGATTTAAGTAAACATGTTTGGTTTAAACGGGGACTTTCATGCAGGATGCATTATTTTCGATGCACTATTTTTTTTAGAATTTACTTTAATTTAATATAGGTCGGATTTGTTTGTTGAATGACTCAGAAATTGCTGCTCAGGTGGTAGTACACATAAATCAGAGGTGTATTGGAATGGGTGAGGTAAACTTACAATCGACGCCTTGAACCTTCGGTAGACATACTGAGCTGTGGGTCACCCCACAAAATGTATGAATGCTTGTGGTTTGCTTATTCCAATTTTACTCATCGAATTCATGCAGTAAGTCCTCAGTAGTTGGTCCACTCCGAATTTATGTTGGTCTAAAGAAGTGATAGGGTGAAATTTGCGTCGGTGTGTAGTTCGCATACTTCAATGTCAAAGAAAGTCTAGGACACTCGTCGTCAAAATTAATTATTTCACAATTAAAATCACATAGAAATTTTTCCACCTAACTTTCTTTTAGACGCCGACTTCTAGGCCAGGATACCTAGGTAAGATAAAAATGCATCTTTGACAAAACTAAGATAAATATATACCTATGAAATGAGACTTTTAGCATAGATGTCGCTAGGAGTATTTTTAAACCTTCCCAAATATCTTGTCTTTTCCGCCTGTCATCTGCCAACAATATTCAGTTCATTGTTTGTTACGTCTCATACAACAATGCATTTTTGTCGCTCTTAAAAATGTCGAATTTCGTGCCTCCAAACTACGATTTGCGGACATCGTTGATTTTCTGTTATCAATTGAAACATGGCTCGTGGTGGCACAGCGATATTAATAAAAAAACGTCTAAAGCACAGTGTACTAGAGGAGTTTAATGAAGAATACCTTCAGTCCACTATTATTCAACTGCAAGAATTTTCCAGTACAATGGCTATCGCAGCTGTGTACTGCCCTTCTTCTCAAATCATAACCGAACAACAGTTCAAAGATTTTTTTGCCAAACTTGGGCCAAAGTTTATGGCTGCAGGTGACTTCAATGCCAAGCACCACTATTGGGGCTCTAGACTGGTCACACCTAGAGGGAGACAACTTTTAAGTTGTATACTAAGATCAAAACTTGATGTTGTATCTACAGGACAGCCAACATATTGGCCATCTGACCGTCAGAAGATGCCTGACCTGATTGACTTTGGTATTATAAAGGGTAATCTTACTCCGACGGACCAAACAGATTACGCATTGTGGAAAGCCACAAAAAATATAAATCGGCCCATACAGTACGAATCACCAATTAGGCTAGGAAATGGTAATTGGGCACGTACGGATTCTGAAAAAGGGTGTGTATTTGCTGAACATCTGCAATCTGTCTTCACTCCCAATCAGTCTTCTGCAACTACTTGCTTACCACTAGACATATTGCAACCACCAAAACAGCCAATAAAGTTTAAAAAAAATAACATAGTCTCAGTTATTAATCAACTTAAACCTAAAAAAGCACCAGGTTACGACAAAATCACCCCAAAAATGCTAAAAGAGCTTCCCAATATTGCCGTTCTTCATATCAGGCACATATTTAACGCCATCTCTCGTACTGCCTACTACCCAAAAGCTTGGAAATTATCTCAAATCATTATGATTGGTAAACCTGGGAAAGACTTAAGCCAAGCATCCTCATATCGGCCAATTAGTCTATTGTCCATACTTTCAAAGCTATTTGAAAAGTTGCTCTTGCAGAAAATAATGCCCTTTATTCAAGATAACAATATTATTCCTCAACACCAATTTGGATTTAGAGCAAAACATAGTACAACTGAGCAAGTTCATCGCATTGTGTCATTTATACGAAAGTCCTTTGAGAAAAAACAGTACTGCACTGCACTGTTCTTAGACGTAGCACAAGCATTCGATAAGGTATGGCACCGCGGCCTAATTCACAAAATTACTAGTTTACTGCCTACGAATGTACACCTCTTGCTGCAAAACTATATCACTAATAGAGAATTTGTTGTAAAGCAAAAAGATTTTTTCTCTCGGCATTGTAGAATAGACGCTGGAGTTCCACAAGGCAGCGTTCTGGGCCCTATTTTATATGTATTATACACATCTGATATGCCAACGACGAGCCAAACAATGACATCAACATTTGCCGATGATACTGCAATACTTTGCACTCACACAGACCCAAAAGTAGCAACGTCTATATTACAAAGGCATATACTTGAAACAGAAGTATGGCTTAAAAACTGGAGAATAAAGATTAATGAAATCAAATGCGTGCATATCACTTTTACTCTAAGAAAAGAAACTTGCCCTGCAGTTACAATAAATGGTCAGAATATACCACAGCAAAACGAAATAAAATATCTTGGAATTCACTTAGATAGAAGACTCACATGGC
>JAYXIM010024487.1:0-40355 GCA_037575425.1 Anastrepha fraterculus | reverse complement strand
GTTAGTTTCTTATACAAGAAAGATTCAATAAATAAAGAAAAATGAAAAAAAAAAAAAAAAAAAAAATTGAAGAAAAACGCTTCTCAAGCTTATTATAGAAGCTTATGGCGGGCATGCTCTAAGTAGAGTACAGTGCTTCAGGTGGTTTGAAAAATTCCGAAGTGGTGATATTAGCGTGGAGAACGAGGACCGTGGCCGGCCACCGAAAAAGTTAGAGGACGCCGAATTCCAAGCATTGTTGGATTAAGATGATGTTCAAGTGCAAGAAATGATGGCAGAGCAGTTGGTAGTGACCCAAAAAACCATTTTCAAATGTTTGAAAGGCATGGACATGATTTAAAGGTCGGAAGATGGGTGCCGCATGAACTGATAATGTGACAATGCACCGCCACATCGAACAAGAGCGACCCGAGAATTGGTGGTTACGTACGATTGGGAACCGCTGATGCATGCGGCTTACTCACCAGACTTGACGCCTTCCGATTATCACTTTTCACATCGAACTTTTGGCTACCGTTTTTGAAAACCGATATCAATTGGCCGCCTCGGAGCTGTGATTTAAGCCCGTTGGACTACTTTTTGTGGGGAGCCGTTAAGGACAAATTCTATGCAAACCATCCAGAGACGATTGATGCTTTAAAACACGAAATCGAAGTTGCCATTCATGAAATTGGAGCCCAAACAATCGAAAATGTGCTTAAAAATTGTTGATCGAATGGCCTACTGTAAAGCGAGTCTTGGCAGTCATTTGAACGATATTAGTTTTCATTCATAAATAACAATGTTCAATCTTCAAAATAAAAAAAATGTTTGAAAAAATATAAAAAAAAAAAAAAATAAAAAAAAAATTTTACATGGCCTACCCTATATCTTATATCCGGGGGTTGCCATAGTCGAGGGTGCTTATGCTCGGGTTCAATTCCATTACCAAATCATTTAAAAAGTGTGTTTTTCTAATAGTACTCGCCCCTCCGTTTGTTTGAAAACATTAAGACGAATACCAAAACTAGGAGGAGCAGCTCAGCCAGATACCCAAAAAGAGTGTAAGTGTCAACTATACACAGTGTGCCACTTAAGTCACCGTACTCTTGTTATATTTGCACAAATCACCCTGTAACTTGGCCAAATTTTGGGTAAATTTAAAAAACTTTGATGTAGGTTAATAAAACAATATATTTTCTTCTAAGCTACAAAAGAAAAACAATTACTTTTAATTTTAGTCTTATTTTATTACTACGAATGTAAGCATACTCAAATATTTGCGTCAACAAAAGTCTACGTACTCTTAATTTCTTGCGCTGTCGGGCGCCAGCGTTCTTCTTAGTAATAACGAGGATTTTTGAAAAATGTGTGCAGTAATGAGTAAATTCATTATAGTTGGCGTGTTTTGCTTGAGCTGGACAAAAAATCTTATGAAGAGATAGCTAGGATTATGGGTAGAGGCAAATCCACTATTCAGACTGTCATTGGGCGATTCAAATACAAAGGGCGCATTAAAAATATCAAAAGATTCGGCCGGCCATCTGCACTTTCCGATCGTGACAGGCGCACAATAAAGCATCTGGTGGACAAGGATCCGTTTTGTAGCGCAGTGCAGATTGCGTCAGAGCTAGGTCGCAACATTATCAAGGAGGTGCACCCGAAAACAGTCCGTAGAGCGATAAAAACATATAACTTTAGGTCCTACACTCCTCGCAAGAAGCCGCACGTTAATTTAATTAATAGGAGGAAGTGCTAAGAGTTCGCCAAAGCGTATGTGGACAAGCCAATTGACTTCTGGCGGAAGGTCATCTTCTCAGATCAATCAAGTACAATCTTTTTGGCTCAGACGGGCGTCGCCGCGTATGGAGGAGACCAGGAGAAGCCATAAATCCAACAAACACCATACAAACCGCAAAACACGGCGGTGGAGGTATTAAGGTTTGGGGCTGCATGGCTGCAGCAGTAGTCCGAAATTTGGAATTTATCGACGGATTGATGGACCAATACGTGTATATTGATATTTTGAAAAAAAAAAAGAGCAGCGCCGAGAAATTAGGAATAGGTTCCGATTTCTAATTTCAGCAACGACCTTAAACACAAAGCAATGAACACCAGGCTGTACCTCGCGTACAACACTCCACACCTTTTGGAGACGTCACCACAGAGCCCGGATATCAATCCGATTGAACACGTGTGGAATATGCTGGAAAAAATAGAAGAAATCACCACATAAGCTATAAAAACCTCCTGCGAGAGGCATTGTACCAAGAGAGGAGCGCAATGGATCCCAATCACATTGAAAAACTGGTGATGTCAATGCCAAGTCGCCTCAGAGACGTGATTAAGATGAAAGGTTGTCCCACTAGATACTAAGCCAAAAGTTGTAATGAAAATAATGTTCCTTATAATTCATAAGTTTATATTAGTTTGCAAGAGTACGTAGACTTTTGTTGACGCAGATATTGAAGTTCCTTCCGTTGTTAATTAATAATATTACATTAAGTTTAAAATCTTACTATTTTTATTTCATTATTTAAAAGAAAATATACTGTTTTGTTAGCCTGCATCAAAGTGTTTTAAATTTAACAAAAATTTGGCCAAGTTACAGGGTGATTTGTGTAAATATAACAAGAGTGCGGTGACTTAAGTGGCAAACGGTATAACATATATACTCTCGCTCTTCAGTAAGCATTGACAAGCCTTCGAGTGTATTTCAGTCATAAAAAAATCTCTGAAGAAAATCTATCTGCCATTCGCGATCGGCACACAAGTTGTAGGTCTCTTCACTTGTGGAACAACATCGCAAACGCACACTACAAATTAGAGGCGGAGCCTGGCGAAACGTCCAACATAGGCTTTGCGCCCTAACTATACCCCTATGTTAACAATAATTTCCAAATTTTTGCTTATTTTTTTTTAATTTTTTTTTTTATTAAATTATTTTATTTAATAATTCGTACTTCAACAAAGACGGAGAAGCATAAAGTTTCAAACTTTGTACAAAATTTTAAATTTAATTTTAAAAAACCTCAAACTTTTTAATGATAATTTTTAGAAAAATTTTTATAGCCCTGGCTAATCACCTACCCTGCGAGAAAGCAAAATAGATTAAAGAAACGAAAAAAAAGTTTTATAGCTCATTGATATAAAGGATTTGCTGACAGATGGCTGAGCGGCTTGTTAAAACTCGCGAAGACATAGTAATCATTAGATATTAGGTAGGTATGTAGGTAGGGTGGCTGTCGCAACGCCACATTTAGACCTTTCGGAGGCCCATTAGATATTGAAAAAAAAAAACATTTTAGGGATATTGCATATCATCGTTAAAGGCCACCCTAATAGTCGCATATAAACAAATATTTTCCATTTCTTGTCAGTTACTGTTGTTCGGCACTTTCGTTTAGTCAAACTGTCGTTCCACAAGCCAATAACAAAAAAAGTTATCATTACCCTGTAGGTCAAAAAACTCTATCAGCCGAATATATGTACCTCTAGGCTCATCTAATCCAAGGCATATTTTTCGGCGCAGCACATCTACTGCTACAATAACACATTCGTGCTAAAACACTACTAAGCCTAACGGTGCCACACTATTTATCAGGCACCAAATTATTATCTGATAAATGCGCTCAAGCCGGGTTAAATTGTAATATTTTATGATTTCATGACGGCCGCATTATGTGCCTAATACTTTGTATGTATTTAGTGAAGGTGTGAACGAACACATACACATGCAGTTATGTCGCCACCGCACCGCACGCCTGCACTCGCTCTTACTAGTTTTGTTTGGTCGCCCTGTAAGCACCATTTGGCGGAGCTTGTAATATCCTTTAAATGCTACTACTGAAAGCTCATATTTTCCTGCTTATTTTGTACTTGGAGCGGTTCCTGTTGACGGTCGAAAGTGGTGGGTAGAAGTACGCAGCTAAAAGGTGCTGGTGAAATTATCATAAAAATATTCCATTTCTACTATTTTCTTTAGCCGGACGGACGGCTAGAAGCTGTGTTTTATGCAAAGCATCAAGCAATAAATTCACGTATCTCCATGCGTGTCGGGACAAAAGAGAGGGGTTGTTACATACTACAGTTACATATTTAGAACAAACTTGGCGATCAGTGGGGTCGGGAGTATTGCTCGAAAGGTAAACTCGAGCCATGTCTCCCAAACCAATAAGGTCGAGGGTTAAAATCGATGCTAAGAACAATCAACATAACACAATTCTACCGAAATGCTTAATGTAGCATTTGTCCACAAGCTAGCGACGTCTACAGCGGGGTCTATCTTCTATCAAGAATATGTATATGTGTGTCAATAGGCAAAGTGGTAGCAATGTGTTATCAAAGGTAGCAGCTCTACCATTGGATTAGAAAACCTTGACTGATTTGCCATCTTTTTGAAATAAACTGAATACTGAAACAAGAACTGGCCTTACGCTCCAACCGGAGTTATAAGAAATTAAATATAAAGGATGGTCAAATTGGAGATCCTTTTCCAATAAGGTTTTTCTGACAGATCACGTGGCACTATTGTCAAACTAAGTACATCATTTTTTTCGGTATTAATTGACATTTCAGACCAATGGTGTTCAGCGATAATGCCCATTTATAGCTTAATGGCTATGTCAATAAGCAAAGTTGTACATATTTGGGCTGAAGAGTAACCCGAAGCCATTTAAGAATGGCCATTACATCATTTGAAAACATCCGTTTGGGGTGGCCTATGGCCTGGAGGAATCATCGGCCCATAAATCTTCAAAAACGAGGCCGGCGCCAATGTAAGAGTGAATGGCAAACTCTATCATAAATGACTTTTTGATGCCGTGATGCTGGAAATTGAAGCCCGTGATCTCCACAACATTTGATTCTAACAAGACGGCGGACAGCGCTACTTACTCTACAGCCCGTGAAATAAGGAATTTAATGCGTCGTCGTTTTGGTGAGGAATTTATTTCTCGTCGCGGATCAGTGGATTGCTTTGTGGATAAACCAGCTTTAATTGAGATATTGGAAGCCGACATAACTAAAGTTATTCACGAGATATCGAAGTCCTACAGCAAGTCATTAAAAATTGGTATTTACGGATGGCCAAATTGCGGTGCAGTTACGGCCAACATTTGAAAGGGATTATCTTTAAAAAATAAATGTTATGAGTGGTTCAACATAAAAACAATAAAGAGTACTTAATCAATTTGAAGTTTCGTTGTTGTATTAAAATTCGATAACATTTTTGCGGGATGTATTAATTATAATATAGCGCAAGAATATAGTCAGGTATCTCTCTCGGACAAGATTTCTTGAAAAATCGTCGTTGGAACAGATATACCCTCAAAGGCTTGCTATTGTCAGCCTATCGTTCCTAGTTAACAATTTTGGTTTAACATTTTGGCAATTACAAGTTAGAACTTAGAAAGTAATGATTTTTTGTGCATTAAGGCTCCAAATAATATTTAAGTACCAGAGCTGGAAAAAATAAATGTTATGAAAAGTGAGATTTTTATGCCGAGAAGCGGCTAGTTTATTGCATGGCAACTTGATTAAAGAGTCAACTATCAGGCAAATTAGTCTATATGGGTTAAAGAAACACAACAAATCAACTATTCCATACATAAACGGTATGAGAATTGTATGGGTATAATAATGCCAATGAAAAACTAGTGCTAGGCGATTGATTTAGTTAATTAAAAACTTAAGCTTAGTGGCGCTGATACGCTTGTTGTCATGGGGCTTTAGTTGTATGAATTGGTTGTGCTGAAATTACTGATTATAAAAGATCTGAATGGCATGCGTGAACTTCAATCTGATATTGATAATTGCATCTCTGGTGTATTAAGAATCGCCTTTCTTTGAACAATAAGAAATGATTCGAAATTACTTTTGCGAAAATTCATAATTTTCTGTAGGCTCGGCACAGTAGAAACTGTTGATGAAACAAGAAATCTTATTTTTCATTGAACTTTACATTTAATAATCATATTAGTCATATTGTTAGGAAATCTTATTCTACATTTGGCTTTAGGTTAGATTAGATTCCATTAGATTTGTGGGCAGTTGGACAGGTCCAAACACTCAGTTAAGAAGACCATTGTACGGTAAGACGGAAAATTGGATGGAGGTCACTCTTCTGCAAGTCTTTCGGATTCATTGATGAATCTTAAGATATCCGGAAGAGTATAAACTTTATCCGTACTCAGTACATCGCACCTCAACAACAGTGCCCTCATTCTCACGGCAGGATAGCCATACAGAGTCGCCAATGATTTCCATGGTAGTCATATGCTGACCACGGGCATTGTCCCCTGTGTAACACCCGCCAGTACCCTCAGGTCCCCCAACTAAGTTTTAGGAGGCAGATCGCTAGTTTCCTGTTTGGTTCAGTAACAGAAATGGTATGCTTGCAGAACCTTTATTAGCCAGTTTATCAGCCAACTCGTTCCCTATAATATCGCAGTGTCCAGGTACCCAAATAAGACATTCTTTGCTGTGTTTTGCAACACTGTTCAGTTTTGTCTTACGTTCACCCACTAATTCCCAAGAGCAGTGTGGGTTAGCTAGGCCTTTCAGTGCAGCTGGACTGTCACTACAAATTCCAGTACTTCTACATTTAAGATGGCATAGACTTACGTTCAGAATACTGTAGCCATCTGTCGTGTAGCGTAGGAAAACTTAGTGTCTTCGTCTAAGTCCCATCTGGTTCCACTACAATCACTAGCTTTAGATCCATCGGTGAAGAAAGGGTGCTGAAATCCCGTTAATAGGTTCTCTGGACTGAACCATTGATCTTTTTATGGGATCAAAACATCATACTTCCTACCGTAGCTAGCGTTAGGCACCCGATTGCCCGCTAGCATCGAAAACAGTGAGCACTGCTCCGACAATTGGTTGCATATCTGACAGTGGCCAGTTTTTTCTTCGTTTCCCCAGACTCTATTTAACGTGAGCCTGTACGCCGCCTTCCACACTTCCTTTTGGATTTGAAGATCTAGAAGTTGCTAAAAGCTCCTGTGATGCCTTCTCTGTAGCCAGTTTAGGGGTTTTACTATGGAATTAACCATTGTGGCTTTCCACCATACTACAGAGGCGTATGTAATAATGGGTCTAATCAAGGTGATGTATAACCAGTGTTCTATTGCCGGTCTTACATCCCATGTCGGGCTATAGGTTCTCTTGCACGGCCAGAAGACTTTTAGAGTTCGAGAGACCTTCTGCTCGACGTGGATCTTCCGGGTCAACTAACTAACTAGGATTACCCCTAAGTGTTTGATCTCAGAAGGCAGTTGCAGTGATTCTCCTTTCAAAGTGGGAAGTAACGGGCCTTCCATATTGCGGCCTCCCGTGAAAAGTACTAAGATACTTTTTATAGAATTCATCGAAAGGCCATGCAATTGACACCAATGCTTAATCTTGTTTAGGGCTACCTGCATTTTATTGCATATAGCTTCTAGTCACTGGCTGAGATTAGTACGCCCACATCATCTGCATGAGCTTGGAGGTATCCAATTTGGCTTTGTTAGCTGGAACTGTGCACAGTTCTCTGATCCATAAACACATAAACTGTATTTGCAATCCTGAATCTGTTCAATTTTAGGCTGGGGCAGCCTTTATGTATGCGGCTGTCTGGACCACGCTGTGTCTGAGACCCGTCCATCACCTAAAAAGCACAACCAATGAAAGAATGAGTAAAATATAATTGCTTCATTAACATTCTAAAATTTTGTGAATGCTCGAAATCCGTCTATATTTTTCCCTTATGTGCCAATGCTTTTGGCCATTACTGTCTTAGTATTTAATATGTGGTGAAGTCAAGCACATCCTTTCCTTACAGCAGCGTAGTAAATCTTCATATTTCACGCAAAATTTACTTTGTGAAAAGAGATGAATGCGAGTAAAACACTTTTATTGGCAAAACCGTGCATTCAAAGTAGGAAAATAAAATAAAAGATATGAATTGGCAAAAGGAAGGTATTTGGGTACAAATGTGGTGATTTTGCCATTTGCGAAATTCAGTTATGTATATAGTAAAGTCTGGCGGGCAAAAGTGTGCTACATCATTATATCTTAGTAAAATGAGCATTTGAATACGCATGCTTGGCAGATGGCTCCGAATTTTCCAAGGAGGGTTGTGTATAGTTTGAGTAAATCGGGAGATAATTAAAGAATACCGAAGTACTGAGGCATGAATGCCCGTTTAGGATTTTAAAGAAAAACTGAACGTATAAGCAGGGTAAAGAAAAGGAATATTACACAGTTAAATAATCTTTAAAACGAAAATATAAAATATAGATCTAGTCATCAGACCAAAAATGTGACTCCTAAGTCTATAGAAAACTGGTCAAAGTGAAGGAAAGTGCTCTGAATTGTTATCCTCCAACCAACAGAAGACACAAATTGCGATTGCTTGTTATACCTGAGGTTGTCATACCTTCATTGACACTATGGATTGCTCTCCATAATCAACGCAACTAAAAGGTGTACCTTTTCTATTTTAGTTTAACACTTTTTATATGGAAGAATACGCCCAACACCATCAGTGGTGGAAAAAATTGTCAAAAATAGAAACAATTTTTAAGTCCAATTAAACTTGCAGTTTATTCCCTTTTTTTTAAGTTTCATCTGATCAAATTTCACAGCACAACACAAAACACAAATATCCTGTATCGTTTACCAATGATCGTAGCTGCGCTTGGGCATTACTCGAAAAGTTAACTGAACCTCACTGTGAAACCTTCAGGGATTATTAAGTCAATGTCTCAGCTATTAATGAAAAAATAGCAAAAAACTTGAAGGGTGGTGTTTTCCACAAATGATAAAAAAGTGTTTCCGAAAATTATTAATTAAATAATTAAATTTTAGTTTAAAAATTTTAATTTAGTTAAAATAAAATACATTTTTCTTGATAAAAAAAGTCTGATAAAAATAAAATTAATTAACTAATAAGTAGTTTTCGATTAATGCTTTTAAAAAATTTCGTCCCCAAAAATTGTTTTCCAAGAATTTTCATTTCCAAAATTTTTTTTTATCAAATAAATTTTTTCAAAAATGTTTTTTCCAACTTTCAGTGGTTACTAAGCATGGTTAATAAAAAACAGTGAACAAATTTAAGCAGGGCGTTTTCTACAAATGGCAAAAAAAAAATTTCCAAACATTTTTAACAAAAAAATATAGTTTTTTGCAAAAAATACTTTATTCTCCAAAATTTGTTTCCAAAAATTGTTTTCCCAAACAATTGCTGTTTCAAAAAATAAGCAATAAAAATAAAATATTTTTTTTTTGGCAAAACTAAATATTTTTGGAAAAATTAAATAAAAAAATTCTTTCAAAAATTTTCTTGTTAAATATTTTCTTTCAAATATTTTGTTTTCCGGAAAATTTTCCAACTTTTAGGTATTAAGCGTAATCTCAGAGGTTAGTGAAAAAGCAGCAAACAAATTTGAGGGGGAGTGTTTTCTACAAATAAGTGACAAAATTGAGTTCCGTTCTAAAAAATAATTCATTTTCTGAAATTCGTTTCGAAAAATGTTTTCGAAAAATATTTTTGTCCAAGCAATTAATTTTCCTTTTTTTTTAAATAAATAAAAATTGAATACATTTTCCAAAAATGAATAATAAGATGAATAATAAAAACAAAATAAATTTCGAATAATTTTTTTTCCAAAAATTAAATATTTTTCGAAAAATGTTTCTTAAACAAAAAAAAATATATCAAATAATCCAAATATATGGATTATCTAACAATTTTTTTTTTAAATAAATATTTACCCAATATTTTTTTCTAAAAATAAATAACAAAAATAAATATATTTTTTCCCCCAAAATTAAATATTATTCGAAAAATGCCTACTACATCTTTTTTCTAAACATAAATGTTTTTCCAAGAGAATATTTCAAGTGATGCGCAAATGAAACTGAAAAGTGTTAAGTATCAAAGGAATTGTAGCAAAAAGAAGTAGCAAAACAACTGAAAATGGCCGCGCATAAGAATGACTAAAATGTTTATGACTCTATGCACATACATACATATATATGCGCACTCACATGTAAATGGCGATCGCCAGGTGAAAACGTATATTCGCACAACGCTAGTGTAGAAAGAACTGTATAAGTGTAAAGTGAGTACAAACGTGCGAACATGCAGACCTTTCATCACACACACGCACATACGCACACAACCAAACATATTTGTATGCGTGCCTAGAAATATATGAAAAAGTGTTCGCACGCCGACTACTTGACTGTTTGTCTGTCTTCCTTCAGCAGTTGGACTGTTAGCTTTGCTGCAACCTTGGTTGCCTGGCTGATTGGCTGTATGCCCACGAGCTGGTCTGTTCCATGATGTTTTCACTCGTTTACCCAGCAAGTGGTTGTGTAATGTAGGGAATATGAACGATTACATGCACACAAGAGAAGAAGAGCAGCGGGCAATAAGTATATCACAACACTTCATCACATCAGACTATTACTACAAATGTGCATACATACATAGATACATACTTACCCACACACACACACGTAGTTGAATATTAAAGTGCATAAATTTGTGTGCGCTTTTAAATGGCAATGCCATTGCCGTTGTTTATGTGTATGTGAGCACACTTATGCAATAGCGCTTGCTTATGTGGGTATGTGTGTAGTAGGTGTGCTTGTTCTGTGTGTGTGCGTATCATTTCAGCATGCATTATGCACGTGAGGATTTATAATTTGGTTACGTTTTCATGTGCGCACTAAAACTATCCGACCTACACGCGGCTCTAGATACAAAATCCGTTTATCCCTCCATTTGTCCGCTGTCCGCATTTCACTTGCATCCCATGAAGCCCACTTGTGACTCTTCATTTTCCACTTGCTGCTATAATTCAAAAACAAAATTACCCAACGTTAGTCCTTTAGTCGGTCGACTCCACTCCCCCCACTCGCCACTGCGGGCGTAGCACTCAAACACACTGCGAAGTAGTTGCGCAAGGATAACAAGCGCGCATTTTTCGCAGGCAGTTGTTTGTGTGTGTGTGTGTACATAAGTATATTTTTTATGTTGCTAAACATTTGAGTATACCCTTGGCGTGCATTCTAGCTGGGTTTTGCCACTTTACACGGCGCTAATCTAGGTGCGCTCTTAAATGCTTAACGCGTTGCCAACTACGCGTTCATCTGTCACTCGGGCAGCAAGCAGCCTTCGAGCCGTCAGTTCATTTGTTCGCTCGAGTGTGTAATGTCCTTTTGAAGTACTCTATGCAGCGGACGTTTTCTCTACTTTCATCATTTAATTTGGTTTGTTCTTTTTGTTTTTTGTGTCCGTCTCTGCAATTTCTCTTGACGTAAAATTATGTAATCTAATGTTATTTCTTAACTTCGCTAGAAATTAAATAGACGAATGCGATTTAATATATTGCGCCACGTTGTGCGCTTCTTTGTTGCTTTTGCGTATCGCAGAGTGCCCGCAAGCTTTCGCCTTTCTCTTTGATTGCCGGCTCGTCTGCCTGTCTGCTGCATAGGCACCTTTAATGAAATGAAACTAAATAAAATTTTTCGTCAGCTGCCAACAGCAAAGACACATTAACTTTCTTTTGCATTTTCACTTATCTCCATTTCTCACTCCCTCTGCTCTCCTGTTATCGCCTACTGCTCATCTCATCTACAGCGTTTACGTATAATTGCGAACTCAACAAGCTGTGGCCCTTTAAAGCAAACAATTTCGAGCAGGAAATTTCTTCATTATTAACTCAGTGAAAATTTTATTTAGATTTAGCGATTTTTTCACACAATTTAGTTTTATATCCAACATTAATGTACAGCAACTAGTGTGCCAAACACAAACTTCTTAGACATACATACATACATAAACACATACCTACATACATACATATACAGAAGCTAGAATGTCAGTGCACGTTATCGAAAATACCGTGATTAGTTACTACGAATCCCGGCATCATTTATGAATTTCTTCAAGTCCAAGTATAGGAAAAATGTGGAATAACATCTTCTTAAATGCTCCGTAACAATTCCGTTGCCCTATGCTTCACTATGGGGCAGAAGGAATAAATATTAGTTTGGGGAAAAAGAAATCCATTATTTTCTCGGTAGATGGTAGAAGGCTGTAGTGATTATCCATTAAAGAGTTTTTTCTCGTTGTCAAGGCGACATTTCACACATTCACGCTATTTTTTGTTTGTTCCTTTCAGTTTAAAACTATTTGCGCAAAAATAATGGACTTTTCCCCAAACCTAATATATAAAAATTTCAAATTCGGTGAAACCGGTTAGAGCGTTCCAAAATGTGGTAGGTGAGTAGGTAGGTAAAATGGCAAGAGTGCCATAGCCACATTTCAAGTAGTACTTACGTGCCGTTTTGATACCAAAATGTGGACCATTCATTACCTGTGCAAAGGAAAAATTATTAGGAAGAGAAAACCTTCTACAGCCATCCAGTGCTGTTGATGTAGTGGAAGAGAGAAAAGGGATTTAGGCTGGATAATTTCTTCAAGTCATCCCCAAAGGGCACGCTAAGGAATCTCAAGCGCCTACCGCCAGAGCCGGACATTTGCAGAGAAAATGTTCAACAGTCTCTTTCTCAGCTTCTGCAACAGGGGTTGTACTGAATTCCAAGCTTTTCCGCATCTGAGTTTGGAAATTGAATGCCGGGATATTCCCATCACCTTAAGCGTTCTGTTTCTATCGCATTGACGCGATAGTGTTTTCGAAATAGCACACGATGAGGAAGATCTCCATCTGTCTTGCGCTTTTTTTAGAAAGAAATTGTGCAGTTTCCCTTTAACGGCGGCCAAAGGGACACCGATGTCTGAGAAGGGGACAGCTGAAACCGGTTTTGTCGACCCCTTCCTGGCTTGCTCATCGGTAATTTAATTTCTCTTTATATTCCTGTGTCCAGGAACCCAGATGAGGGAAATGTTTCCTGCTCGATCGAGACGTTTGAGTCCCTCCTTACAGGAGTTAACCAAAAGAGAGCTGCAATATGGCGACGACCGGGTCATGAGCGCAGCTCGACTATCGGAAAAAATATTAATGTCTCCCTCGCAACAGCGTTTCCTAAGCATTCTGCATGCTTGTAGGATCGCGCAGACCTCTGCTTGAAAAACGCTGCTTCTTTCCGGCAGCTTAAAGGAGACCGAAATGCTGGCTGATTTAGAGTAAACCCCCGCTCCCACTCCAGATTCCATTTTGGATCCGCCACTGAAAACAGAGGTACCTATATCCTTGCTGACTCTCCCCTCTTTCCAGTCTTGCCTGCTCCGAAAGCGAAATGGGGGTAAAAAAATAAGAAATCTCGTTACATTCTTCGCGGAAAGGCCAAGCAGGTGGCAAAAACATTTCTATTGTTCATAGACCCAATACAGTAGCGAACGCAATAGTAAAGCGATGATTACAAGAATTCTGTTCTAGTACTCCTAGTATTTCGGGATTTTATAGTTTTCTTTTAGATCATTAAACTGTAAGTTGACATTCAACTTTAAAGTTCATTCAACGAAGATTTATTGCATTTTTTCACAGTCTAAGAAAGATAGGCTCCGGCTCTAGATGTATTCGTTGGCACTGTAGCTGGTGGTAGCAGAGGAAAAAAAGGGCCCCTCTGTGTTGGAGAGATTAGTTGGAGAAGGATTTGGCTTCATTTGGCTTCAACTGGCGCAGGTTAGCATGAGAAAGAAACGAGTCCCGAACTCACCAAATTTGCTAATCCTAGTCTCCTTTAAGGTAGTAAGTAGCCCGGTGTGACGGTTTTTTTTACATTTTTCGGAAGAAAACCATCTTAAAAATATTCTATAAAAATTTCAGTCAGAAAATGTAATTATTTTTAAAGTTACAGCTAAAATAAGAGAGCGCGCCGTAATGTGTATGAAAGCGTGTGACACGCCAGCAGCAGCTGCTCTGACCGTCCCCTCTCTTATTATAGAAACTTTAAACGCGTTTTTCTCAAAACCATGTTTTCGAAATTTCGGGGAATCACTGACTCAAAACTATTCAACCGATTTGGCTAAAAATTTAACCCGTTATTCGAGACACACATATCTAGATCTCTGACCTTTAAAACAATTATTTTTTTAATAATAAACTATTTAATTTAAACAATTTATGAAAAAAAAATTAGATTTTGAGAACTTTTTTCACAAGTCCGTTTTTTTTTTCGTTTTTTTATTTTTATGCATATTTAAGGTTCGGGACCTAAAATAAAGTCTATAGAATAATAATCTCTTTGAATTTTTTATTTCAGATGACTTTGGAAGGCTGTGTGTTTCCCCGAACCAACTCATCTTTTTTTTAAGGACTCCACTTTGACGTCAAAAATTTTAAACAAATTAATATAAAATTAACTTTAAACATTTTTTTATATACTTCAAAACATCAATAAAAACATGTAAAAACTTTAAAACAATCGCATTTTAAAAAAGATTCATGAAAAAACGTCAAAATTTTGGGTCGTTACACCGGACTACTACCTTAAGTCATAACATTGTAACTTACGTTTCCTTTAATTTTTAGCAAAAACAAAGGTTCATGCATTTTTCCAAATTCTAAAAAAGTTACAAACCGGGATGAGTGCCGGAATACCGGAATTGTAATAAAAATATCTCGAAATCTCTGGAGGGGTCTTATAGAATTTTTACTGAATTCAAAAAACCATAAACGGGAAGAGTCACGAGATCCTGAAATATCAAAGTTTGCCGTATCAAGATACTAACCAACCTTCACCACTAGCATTGACATCCATGAAAGATGTATTCGAAAGTTATGACAAGAACGCGTGGGTTTGATTTCATTCGATTTTCCTTTCAATGTAGGTCATATCGTCCATCTGTGCATTCGAAAGCGTAAGAAAGCAAAATGGTGATTATATTTGTTTGCAGAAAATTGGTTAATATGTAATTTCATTACAGAAAAACACAGTTTTATATTATGAATGCGCATAGACATTCAAGTTACTTCTTCTGATTCATAATGCACTACGCATTGAGGAGCAGTGGATGATAAAAATGAGTATATTTGTATTCAACCTATTTACGTTTATTGATAGTGAAAGGGCTGAAACATTAATTAAAGGCATTCGTGCATTTGAAGAACATCCCTAAATTGGTCTGACAGGGCGTATGATGAACATTAAATTATTTACTCCAACTTTTATATGCAATTTTTACTCCTTTTTAGAGAAAATTTGTTTCATAATATTTAATATGTAATTCCGTATGAATATATTAAGCGCCCGGCACGGGTTCGAAGCCCAGGGCATGAAACACCAA
Source organism: Anastrepha fraterculus (assembly GCA_037575425.1). Classification (NCBI taxonomy): domain Eukaryota; kingdom Metazoa; phylum Arthropoda; class Insecta; order Diptera; family Tephritidae; genus Anastrepha; species Anastrepha fraterculus. The sequence continues at coordinate 25,129 of JAYXIM010024487.1, read as the reverse complement.
ACAGTTTTTTCCAATAGCTGTCGCTCTTCGGTAGGCAATGTCAAACCTCCAGAGAATTTGTACCATGAAAAAACTTCTCATAAAAACCATTGACATGCGGAGGCAACGTAACATTTTAGGTCCCGTCAAATATGAAGAGGCGCTAGGCCGAACACCCATATAATCCGTAGTGGGACATAGGATACCAATCGCACACTCTGGCTTAATCTAAGAGTCGAAAAGTAAAGTTCCATAGAATACAAAACTCTTTGCTAGCGCATCTTAGATATAGGTTAGGTTAGGTTGAAGCGGTTGTCCATTGTGGACACACTCAGGCTCGTAGCCCATTGTGATGCCGCATGGGGAAACTAGCCCTTATCCCTCCTGAAACCACAGTGTACTATTCAAAAATTTTGCTAGATCCTTAATTTCGACAGAGCCGAGATCTTCTAGTTCATTAAAGAAATGTTTGCCCAAATTGGCGAGTCTACGTCTGGATAGAGCAGGACAATGGCACAGAAGGTGCGGAATGGTCTCTTCCTCTTCCTCGTCTAGACAACTTCTGCAGAAGTCATGTGTTTACATACCCATTCTCTGGGCGTGCCTACCAATAAGGCAGTGCCCCGTTATGACTGAAGTCAGTATGTTGAGACTATGTTTGTCTCTCCTTAGTAGAAGTTCTGTGCGTTTAGCATTCAGAGTCGGCCACATCTGTCGGGCTATTTTGCAAGTGGCTTCGTTTCGCCATCTTTCATTCGCTATTCTTACAATTTCCTCGTGGATATGCAGTCTACATGTTTGCAAGGGTATACCTATATCAGTGTCTATGTGCTCATCAGTCAGTTTGGTGCCGATTTTCGCGAGTTCATCAGCTCTGCAGTTCCCCTCTATGTCGCAATGGCCAGGAACCCATGCTATCGTTAGGTGAAATGACTCAGCCATCTCGTTAAGAGATGTGCGGCATTTCATGGCTACCTTAGAGGTTGTCGACTGTTTAGTGAGGGATTTTATCGCCGCCTGGCTATCAGTGAAAATGTAGATATCATCACCAGATATCGCATCACACTGTACCAGTGTCACGGCTTTCATTATTGCCATCAGTTCAGCCTGAAAGACACTACAGTAGTTGGGGAGCCGAAAACTGAAGGAAATCCCCAGATGCTCGGAATACACACCCCCGCCCACCCTGCCATCGAGCTTTGAGCCATCTGTGTATACATGGATGGACTCGCCCTGTCTTACCACGTCACGTTCCCACTCTTCCCTCGTGGGTAGGAGGGTCACGAACGTTGTAGTGGCAAGTGTAGGCGGAATTGTGTAGTCCACCTGTCTGGGAAGTCCCAACGTGCCATCTAGGATTTTGCCGTGGCCATAAATTGTGTTTGACCACTTACTTAAAGTGCTCAGCCTTATTGCTGCACTGCGCGCCATGTATTTTGCCTGCAGGTCTACCGGAAGGAAGTTTAGTATCACATTTAGTGCTTTCGATGGTGTGGTTGACATTGCACCGGTGATAAGAACAGATGCAAGTCTTTGGACCCTGTCAACCCTTTTGATGTTCACGCCCTTCTCCAGGGCGTTCCACCATATTGCAATACCGTAGTAGAGAATTGGCCTAATTACTGCTGTGTATAGCCAGTGTATCATACTGGGCTTCAAACCCCATTTTTTCCCAACGAGCCTTCCACAGGAATATAGCGCCGTCGTAGCTTTGCGTACTCTGTCTGCGACTGTGAGTCCCCAATTTAGCTTCCTATCTAGTACAAGTCCTAGGTATTTAGCGTTTTCTGTTACTTTAAGGGGTTTTCCCCCAAAAGAATTTGTTGAAGAGCAGGTGTTTTGTGTTTCCTGCTAAACAGTATCAGTTCCGTTTTTCCCGGATTTAGTTCTAGTCCTCGACTCTTGCACCATAGTGATAGTCTGTTGAGAGCTCTTTGTTGAAGATCACACATAGTTGGAAGGTGTTTGCCAGAGATTGCTATTACAATATCATCTGCGTATGAGATTACCTTACCTCCCATTTTTTCTAGCTCCTGAAGGAGATTATTGACGGTCAGGTTCCATAGAAGTGGAGAGATTACCCCACCCTGCGGTGTGCCCCTGATCGGAAATTTCTTGATGGATGTTTCACCCAAATCTGCGTGAATCGTCCGCCCGACTAGCATTCGCTCTATGAGCGAGACGAGCGCTCTGTTTACTCCCATTTCTGTTAGCGATTTGGTAATTGCTTCCGGGTGTATGTTATTGAAAGCACCCTCGATGTCTAGAAAGACAGCAAGGGTGTATTCCTTATAGTGAAGTGATTTCTCAATCGTGTCGACCAGCGAGTGAAGCGCCGTCTCTACTGATTTGCCTTTGCTGTATGCATGTTGGGAAGGTGATAGCTTGTTGCCAATCTTCCCCTTGATGTGCCCATCTAGCAATCGCTCTAAAGTTTTTAACAGGAAGTATGATAGGCTGATCGGCCTGTAGTCCTTCGGTCTCGTATGTGTGGTTTTTCCTGCTTTGGGAATGAAGACCACTTTTACTTCCGCCCATTTCTTGGGGATATAACTAAGTCGTACTACTGCCTCAAAAATTGAGACGAGTCTAGGTGCAATCATACTAATTGTGTGTTGCAGGTCGGCGGGGATGATTCCATCTGATCCCGGCGATTTATAAGGTTTGAAACTGCCAATGGCAGATTTTATATTGTCCTCCGTAATAAAATCTATTGGAGGACCCCCATTGAGAACTGTAGGATGAGTTCTACCATCTTCATTGCATAGACAACCTGGGAAGTGTGTCTGCAATAGTAATTCTAGTGTTTCTTCACTATTAGTTGTCCAATTGCCGTCCTCTTTGATGAGGTAACTAGGGTTGCTGTGGCTCATTGATATAACTTTCCTGAGTCTACTTGTCTCAGAGGTACTATCTATCTTTTGACAGAAATCTCTCCAAGACGCCGTTTTAGCTGCCCTAATGGCATACTTAAATCTGCGTTGACAGTCTTTGTATCCATCCCACGAGTTAGTTCTTCTCGCTTCGTTATACTTGGTTCTGCATTCTCTTCTTAGGTCTGCTATGTCTGTGGACCACCATAGAGGTTTCGGTTTGCCTCTTTTCGTCCTCGGAGGGCAGGCTGCTTTCGCAGCCTGTTGAAATGCTGAAGTCAGTTCATCAACAGTAGAGTCGAGTTGTAGCTCGGAGTTAATTTGGTATGTCATGCCCGTAAGGTTGTTGGCTACAATGTTTTCGAACATACCCCAGTTTGTGCGTTTGCGGTTCACGACCGGTTTACACAGTTTAATTGGTAATTCAATGCTATACGTTAGGTACCTGTGGTCTGAGAAGGAGTTGTCTTTAGACACTCTCCAGTCTCTTATAATTTGTGACCCCCGTTCATTGACACACGTAATGTCCAGAACTTCCCTTCTAGTAGCTGTTACGTCTGGTGTCGGTGACATAGACCAGTTTAAAATCTTTGTTACTCAACCCGCAAACCCGATCTTTTATGACCCATGGTTCTTGGATGAGAGCGATTTCCTCTTCTCTTTCAGCGAGACGGAGGATGAGTGCGGCTGAGGCCGCCTTACTGTGGTGGAGGTTGATCTGTACAACCCCCACCATCGTTGGTGTGCGTTGTTAGATGACAGCCAACCACGGTTTGGTCAGCGATCTCCTCGTCAGAGGAAGTGGGAATATATTCCTCGTCCTCCAGAGCGTCTGAGAGATCGGAATATTCCCCCATATCCTCTAGGGTAACCCTTCGGAAGAGTTCGCCTACCATACCGGAATTGGATGCCACCTCGTCGTCCGTTAGGTTGTCTAACGCAACCTTCGTCTCCTCCGCGGATGCCGTCAAGTTATCTGCGGAGCTGCCTTTACTGGCTACATCCTGTCTGTAGACATGGAGTGTCAGTGATTGGAAGCCGTAGTTCACCTTCCATTTCAGGTTAGCGAGTGGATCCAGTGATTCCTCATTTAGGATGATCACCGCTAGTCTCCTCTTGCCATCCACTTCGCCAATCTTTGCTACTTTCCAATCGCTGGTAGGTAGATATAACAAACGAGGTATTTGTTTGCGCCACCTGAAAACTAAGTGACTGACAATATTTCATTTCATTTCGTTACAGAAAACCTCTCAACTGAGCATTCGTACTGGAATGGAATGGAACACATCAGTTAACTACCGCAGTTGTTCTAACGTTAAACCAACTGTTTCAATCGAGAACTTCATCAAGAATGCAGCAATGTATTAAATGTAATTTACATTTAAAAACCCCCTCGAATTCTTCCAGAGAATTTTTGTTTAGATACACGCAAAATATAAGAATTTTTTTTCATTAATACTTTGCTTCTCTTCAGTGTTTCAAGCAAGAAAATATATTACCACTAATCCAAGGATTAAATCCAAGCCTAACAGTTCCTCAAAATGTACTCCAGTCTCTTTAGTTCTCCATTTGTTTCTTCTTTGCAGACTTGCACACATCGGTTTGTTTTGCTATTAAACTACATTTGAGAAAATTCCTATCATTTTGCATGCGAAGCAGCTGACAATGCTCACAGCTATGCTATCGGTGTCTAATCGTAATGGCAACAACTAACAACTGCCGGTGTGACAATCCGATTTTCTCTGACACTATCATCATTGCCGTCTTCACTGTCATTTCCGGTCAACAACTTGTTGGGCTTGCTTAGTCATTGTATGTAGAAGTACTGACACATGCAGGCATTGTTTATGTACGTACATTAGGGAGGGTCAATTTGTATGGAATTATTTTTTTAAACAGCGTTGGTAGCAGAACCAGATTCTACATAAAATTATAAGAAAAAATGTATGTAAGAGTATAATATAATTTCGAGCCACCCAAAATTATACAATAAGAAGTGGCGACTCTTTCAAAAATAGACGCAGTATTCACAATATTTTTCATGATACATTTTACGTTAATTGTTTATAAAAACATGGTTAATTATTTGGCAAAACTCTTAAAAATGAATTTTCGAAATATAGCAGAAAAATAACAAAAATTTACAAAAATCGGAAATGATAAAAATCTTAAAAATTTTATTCGCCAATCTCTTAATGAGATGGCGAAAAAATCTCGTACCAACTTATGCTGAGTTCCAGACCACAGGTACATCACATCACTGACCGCTGGTACATCAGGGAACTGTAGAGCTGACCAACTTGCAAGAGAAGGCACCTCTATGCCAAGCATAAGTCATTTTAAGGGGGTACCTCTCGAAACTTTTAAGCTTCTTATTAAGACGCACTAATTAGTGCTGTAAATCAAATATGGATTAGTATCAATACCTGGAAATTGCTAGGCAAACATGGCCAAGGCGAAATATATGCCCGCCCCAGAATATTATTAAATTGAGTAGACTTCAAGTTGGGACCTTACTACGGACCCCTAACCGGACATTGTCTCTAGCTGCAGAAATGGGTATACAGTTTTATAGCCATTGAATTCATATTTATTGACTGAAGTAATATCAACAATAAAGAAACTTAAAAACTTCAAGTTATTTTTTTTTTTTAATTTGTTTGTGTGCTTTGTTGTGAATTGGTTTCCATATAAAGTCTATGTTCGGAAATCTATGCTGTCGATGGAAGAAAAGACTTTGAGCAAGTTGATGTAAACAAATATTTTTTTTATTATATTTTTTATTTATAGACTTGCAGAATGTCGCTATAAAGAAAACTATTAATATTTTTTTAATATTTTAAAAACCTAAACAAAAGAAGTAAGCCCTTAAAGCCAAAAAATCCCTGAGTACAAATTTATAATAAAAAAAATAAGATGCATGACTCTCAATTATAGAAGAATCACTATATTAATTTTGTATTACAATAATTAAAGATCATTACCCTTACAATTTGTGGGCTCGAATGTAGATAAGATAGATGGTAAGAGTACTTCGGGTACACCAGAAGTAATAGTAGGATAGTGGAGGATAGAAAATTGATCTAGACTGGAGAACTCCCTCAAGCCATCCCCAAACGGAAAACTAAGAAACCTCAAGCGCTAACCGCCAAACCCGGACTTTTACCCAGACAATATTCAACAGTCTCTCTCTCTGCGGGATTCCCACAGCTTCTACAAAAAGCATTGTATGGAAGTCCAAGCCTCTCCACGTGAGTTCCGAACACCAAGTAACCGGCGAATACCGATATGAGTTTGGAAATTGAAGAGTGAGGATCACCAGCACTTTAAGGGGGGAAACCGGTTGAGATCGATCAAAAAATCGATCTTTTTTATTACATAATTCGTTAGTATAACTACTCAAGAATATGTGGTAAAAATTTTAAAGCGAAATTTGCATTATTCCCGATTCTATGAGCACTTAAGTGACTGCCCGTCGGTTCCGCACCGTAGCGCGCGTTAGTTAGCACGACGTTTTTCTCGAAACTACTTTTTTTCAACTGGTAGGCTCAAACTGGTAGACGCTCACAAATTTATCTACCTGTCGTTATAAATTTTTTTCGGAGTATTCTTTATTCAATCCTAATTCATATGAACCTAATTCTGGGATTATATTATCATTAAAAACATTTTTTTAAGCAAAATAGATCAAAAAATATGGTATAAAAAACTACTTTGTGTTCAAGCGCCTCAAAAGCATGCAATTTTCAATATTTTATTATCACAATTAGGTTCATATTCTTAGAAAATATGTTGTAAATAAAACAGAAATTGCTGTGGATTACGGAGAAAAATTGCAACTTCAGGAATTACCACCAGCAAAACACTCGGATGGCGATCGTCCATATACAGCCCGCTCTAACGCCACTATCTCCCGCGTAAATAGCTTAAAAAAATTTTAAAGTGCACTCAAAATTATAGATAAAGTATCCTCTAAACTTAAATAATTTCTGATTATTCCTTCTTTGTTCAAAAAATTCTCGAAAAACACCAAACTTTTGGCCTCCTAAACCAGTTTCCCCCTTAAGTGTCCTGCTTCTATCGTACTGAGGCTTAAATGTTTTTGAGATAGCACAGGATAATATAGAGCTCCATCTGCTTTGGGCTTTTTAAGAAAGAAATTGTGCAGTTTTCCTTTAACAACGGCCGATGGGACACCGATGCTTGAAATGGGGACACCTGAAACTGGTTCTCTTGACCCCTTCCTGGCAAGCTCATCGCCATTTTTATTTTCTTTTATGTTCCTGTGCCCTGGAATCCAGATAAGTGAACTAGTGTACAGCAGTTGACCAGAATAGAGCTGCAACATGACAGCAACCTCATCGCTACTTGACTAGTGGAAAAGATATTTATGTCTCTCTCCCAGCAGCGATCTCTAACCATTTTGCATGCCTCCAGGATTGCGAAGACAAGCAGAAGTCTAAAAACACTACAACTTTTCGGCAGCTTAAATGAGACTGAAATATTCGCTCATCTAGAGAAAATACCCGCTCCAACTTCAGCTTCCAACTTCGATCTGTCGGTGAAAACAAAGGTACTTAAGTCCGTGCAGACACTATCTTTCTTCCAATGCTGCCTCCGTGGAAAGATAGCCATAGCACAACTCTCAAAACCCAGTTTGCGTATGGAGAGATATGTACGAAATACAGAAAGGGAAGAAGAAATCTACCCCAAACTGTTACCATGTTCGACTATAGAGCTATGCTCTAACGAAAGTTTTTCTTACAATTTTATGTTGAACCCAAATAGGCTAGGAACATTGAAAAAAATTGACCCGCCCTTACGTATTTATATGGATATTTCGGTGCATATGTAAATTGTATGTACGTGCTCGTGTGCTTTACATGTGTCCGCCTATTTCTTCATCTTGTTCTCATTTATGTCGGTTTTAAGATGCACTGGGCAAAAGCACAGACGATAAGTAGACTTTTTTTTATATATGTATCTATGTATGCTACTTCCAGACCGTAGCGTTGAGAACAATTGTAAACCAGGCTGGCTTATTAAGAAACTTGCTATCATCCTTACTATTACATGAATATTTCGGGTACATCTATCTTAGGAACTCACACAAAAATGACACACTCAAACGAATTTTCTGCGGTGAGTACCCATGCTTAAATTACCATGAACAGATGAAAATGTGTGCTAGTGGTCTTAAAAAATAATGAAATTTCGAATTAAATGTGGAGAAGAGATTAAAGATAATTCAAAATTGACGCAAACTTTATAAAAATTATTTTAAGTACATATTTAAACAGTGGTTACCAGCCGCTAAGACTTCCTCTCAGACTCTACCGGAACTGGTGTCTGTCTACTGTCTCAACTTCTTTGTAAATATTTTCAATCTTAATTTTTTTATTAAAACCAATTGATACGCCTGTGTATTACCGGTGATGATTCAAAAAAATTTGTACAGAGATGCAAGCAGCAGTAAGTAGTCATTTCATTGGTATAATGAATGGATGCTGAATGAGTTCCAACATTTCAACTTATACACAAAAATTAAGAACAAGCTTGCATGCCCTTGTTATGGCATTCTCTGTACCAAATCACAATAATATCCCAATAGGATTAATCAACCCTTTTGTTTGATATACAAATATATACTTGGGGCAAGCAAAATTTGTTTAGTAAGTGCAGGTCAACGAGCAATGACATGCAAAATGGAATAGCCCATCGCGTAAGCGTTAAACTCTTCGTTGCATTGGCGTCTTGAAGGTCTGAATGGAAAGGAGACACGGCGAGAGAAAACCCCGACGGCTGTACAAAAACAGGAAAGAAAAATGCATGAAGTATTTGGTATTAAATACTAAATTAAATTAAATATTAAACATCCTTCACAAAGCTAATGATTTAAGTTTGCACTTTTATGCGAACGACAGTACTATTTTGAAAAAAAGCAGTAATTCTTAAATTTCGACTAATCCGCTTTTCTGTATAAATGATTACATCACAGATGATAAATTAATTTGTTTTACTAGGCCTGCTTCTTGGTAGAAAATGGCAAATTTTAAATATTTTTGAGAAAAGCAAAATCTTTAAATAATTCTTATAATGTAAGTTATATTAAATCTATACATCTTTCCGCCACTATATCGACGTTCAACTTATATCAAATGTGATATTAAAAGCGCAACTTGACATTGAACATGCCATTATTAATTTCAATGACGTAGTACCAGAAGTAGGGATCAGATCGGCACCGAAGCAAGCAAGTAGAACAAATACACCAACAACAGACATTACTATTAAGAAGCGAATTATAGAAAAAAGAAAGTTAAGAAAGGTAAGGCAAAAAACAAGATCACCTGACGACAAAAGAAAACTAAACTTAGCTACAAAAATTCTAAAAGATACCTTAAAAGAGAAATAAAGAAATCGAAAACTATTTGACGAATCTGACTCCCTATCAAGATACAAACTACATTTTATGGGAATGTACTAAAAAATTAAAAACACAAATAAAACATCAACCACCATTAAAAAAAGATGACAATTCATGGGCTGTTACAAAAGAGGAAAAAGCAAAAACATTGGCAAATTACTTCGAAAACAACTTCCACTATGATTTTCCAAAAATAAAAAGGACGAATACACACGAAACAATAGCTTGCATCAAAAAAGAAATAAAACATGAAAGCATATCCGGGTGATATGACATGATAACAGGAAAAGCATTAGCGGAGCTATCAACATTGGCATATATAGGGGTTTTCAATAGGTGCTCTTCAACTTTTTTCCGATAGGGAGGGCGAACGACGCAATATTTTTTATTTTTCGCTTGTCATTTGTAAACTTCATTAGTATACATTTCATCGTGGAACGCTACACATTTGAGCAACGATTGCAAATCGTGCAAATTTTTTATGAAAATAATCGTTCTGTTGCTGCTACTTTAAGAGCATTACGGTCATTTTACGGTCCATTTAACAAGCCGTCCCGTTTTGGGGTTATGTGAAGTCATTGGTCTACAGTAACAAGCCGGCGACGATTTGTGAGCTCAGAGCCAATATTGAACGCGAAATTGCTGGAACTTCGGCCGATTTATGCAAAAGAGTGGTCGAAAATTGGGTTCAACGATTGGACTTCGTAAAACGTGCACGCGGTGCTCATGCAAAAGAAATCGAATTTCATACTTAAATGTATATGTTCAAACTCGATAATAAAAAAAAAAATAGTTAAAAAGTCAAACCGTTTGTGTTTTATTCAAAAAAGTTCAAAAGTTGAAGCGCTCTTACTGAAAAACCCTATATATTTTTGCGAAACGTTTTCAATGCAGTGTTTCGCTTGCACTATTTTCTGAAGCTCTGGAAAGTGGCCGAGATTATTGCATTGCCAAAACCGGGTAAAGATCCAATTAACGTATTATTTTATAGACCAATAAACTTACTACCGACAATATCTAAAATTGCTGAAAAATTACTGTATGATCGACTAAGCCAATTTCTATACCAAAAACGTATAATACCGAATCATCAATGTGGATTTAGAAAAAAACATTCGACTATCCAACAGATCCATAGAATTACAAATAAAGTCCAATCGGACCTTGAAAACAATCGTTACTGTGCGGTAGTATTTTTGGACGTGGCTAAAGCGTTTGACAAAGTGTGGCTCAAAAGCTTACTCCACAAAATAAAAAGAATGCTACCTTTTGACTAATATCTCATCATAAAAAGCTACCTAACCGGCAGAAGCTCCTATATTAAATAAGACAATCAATGTTCAGGTACTCATCAAATAAAAGCTGGAGTTCCGCAAAGAAGTGTTCTTGGCCCTCTACTATATGTTTTATTCACCGCAGACATACCACCTCCTGACGAAACTAATTCTTCAATTGCTACGTTCGCAGACGATACAATACTATTGGCATCGGACAAAAGCTTAACTATCGCTACTGAAAAACTGCAGCGATACACAAACGCAGTTAAGGAATGGTTTGATAACTGGTGCCTAAAAATAAATGAAGACAAAACCGTACAGGTTTTTATTTAGTAACAAAACAAAACAAACAGCAGTTCCAATAAAAATAAACGACAAAGCAATTACAATACAATTAACTACTAAATATCTGGGAATTTACTTGGACTCGAAACTAAATTGGAATTACCACATAAAGCAAAAGGTCAAACAAATAAAAGAATAACCTCGACAACTTCATTGGTTAGGCTGCTCAAAATCCAGACTTACTATACGGAAAGAGTTATTAGTGTACAAAGCTATGATTAAACCAATCTGGCTATATGGACTACAGGTGTGGGGAACGGCTAGAAGAAAACTCATATAGAAAAAATCCAACGACAGCAATCTAAGATTCTTCGAATTTTGACCATGTCTGACAGGTACACAAAAAATGATGACATCCACAGGACTTTTAATATAGCAACAGTAGATGACGAAATCAAAAAGATAACAACAAGGCACTTTGAAAAAATACACACACACAGTAATGCAGGAATCAACAAACTTCTTGAGAGGGAAGGAAGCACAAAAAGACGTTTAAAGAGAACCCGACCAAGCGACCTAGTATGATGAATGAATTTTGGCATAGCGTCTCTTAGTCCGTTGTGTACCGTAAAATTTTTTTGCTCAAAGTTATTTGATATAAAGGATTTTCTGGTGGCGGCATATTCTTGATTTTCTTTTTCTGCTTAAACGATTTCGGCCGAGTTTAACAAAGTCCGCCAATCGCTTCTTTCTTATTCAAACCGGCGCCAGTTGGACACAACAAGTTTTGTCCTACACTTGGTCATTATTTTCAATTTGTTTCCAATTGCTCAACTGAACCAGGCTTATGGTAATGAATGTATACCCCTTAGCAAAAGTCATGGATGATACAGACGATTTAAAAACGATCGTGAAGATATAAATGAAGACGGAAATCTTAGACATCCGAAATTTATGATCACCGAGGAATAAGCTAAAATCTTCATTGAAATAACGAAGCTTTGCTTAAGCATGCCCACAAAATATCAGTTTTATTATTTTAATGGAACATTTGGATTTGTACTCGATTTTTTCTGTACAAGTTGAATGAGAAATAAACCTATCTAAACTCCCTAGAACTCATTTGAAGACCATCACGAAAAAAGCCGAAAGCTGAAACATATTTATTTTTACCAAATTACAACTTATGGAGGGAAGTGGAAGTTTCAATATAATCCAGAATTGGAATGTTAACGTGGCGAAAGGGGACCTCCAGGCATGTCTAGCTACAAAAAATCGCGCTTGTAGCGATGACACACGCATTCTATTATTTTTAATGCCATATAGGTATTCTTCACGAAAAAAAGCTCCGAAAATTGATCATTTTAAAAGCCTGTTCAACGGGATTGGCAACATTTAAAACAAAAAGGCAGTAAGCAATTAAATAAATATTAATATTAAAGAGGGCAGGTTCGTCGAAAAGGTTTAAATGTGTAAAAAAAATTGCCATAAAATTGTATGGCCTGTATGTGACCATTTGTATAAAACTTCAACCCATATAACTTCACAGCCCCCGCTTTTAAGCTCTTAAACTTTTTCTACACTTCAGTGTCTTCGGATGTCTGGCTTTCGTGTCATTTCTTCGATAGCTCCCTACTCATACTTTCTTGCGTTCGCTCGACACTCTGCACACATGATCTACGTTTTTTTCCTTTCTCTATTCCACCGGCTTACGTCTGTTACATCATAAATTCCTCTAATTTCGTCGGAGAAAACGTGTTTTAAGGGCTGGATTATACAGTGCAACAGCCATTTTCAGTGCAAAATGATTCCATCTTGAGGTTGGATGAAAGAGCCAGCGCCATATATTAAAATCTTCAAAACGTTTTGCCTTCTTATGTAAGCCTTTTAAATTATGCATTTTAGCGCTTTTTGTAAAAGTAGAAAAAAAACGTTTAAACTATTTATTTGCGCCAAATACCCGGTTTGAAGATGTTAGGTAGAAATTTAAGAGGAATATTTTTGTAGAATATTTTAAATCATTAGCTCTCTCAAATTAGGGTTCTTTGACTTTTTTTTTTCTTTATTTGAAGTTTCTAAAACAATGAGTTTCTAAGGGCGTTAGAGGCTTAAAATGTTCCCGAAAATAATAACGCGTAAAATTTCACTAGGGGTTTTTTTCAAACAAAATCTATGCACAATAAAGATAAAGCTCTACACAAGCTAAAATAGTACTCGTATATATCGTCACCTTAGTATAACAATAGCCTAGGTGCTCATAGGCTTTTATTTTTTTATTGAATTTTTGGATTCTCAATCGTCGATTTTATATGTGGTCAAAATTTCGTCAAATTCTAGTTCCACAAAGTGGGTCAAAACGTCAGTCAAAAAATAATAAATATTTACAGACATAACGAGATTTGAGTGAGAGCTACTTTCGACAAAAAGTTTGAAATTCATTTTCTCAAAACATCAACAAATTTATAGGCTGTTTTAATACTAAGGGGACGATATATACTTGCAGTTCTCCAGTTCTCCCGAAGATATGCAACAATTTTTATTTAGCTGGACATTTAGATTTGTCGGCAATTCCGCTTTTAAGTGACTTAAAAAATATGTTGCTTGCTTTTCTTTGTGTCCGCATAAGTAGGACAATCTAGCTATGCGTAAATAATGGTATATTATTTTAATTTTTTTTCCCTTAGCTCTTATTAGAGTATATGGCGTCAAAGAAATAAATATCCTTCCTAACTAATATTTGCAATTTTCTTATTATTATTTGCTCTGAGTAAGATTTATTTTCTTAACCAAACATTTTTGCCCAGTGCATGATTAGTTGTTGCTAATTCGAGCAGATTATCAAGTGCCACATTTACTACAACTATTTATTAGTACCCATCCAGCATGCAATAAGTAAAGCATCCGCACGATTTGTGTAACTGCATACATTTGCATACAATCACAGATAGAATGAAGTGCGTGGTTACGTACATATGTGTGTGTGTGTGCGCTGTTCAATAGCTTCTCCAACTTAGCCATCATTTGTGGCGTTTCTGTTTCATCGATTCCATACGACCATGTTAATGCTACTATTCCTGTGTACTTGCAGTTAGAAGTACGCACACATCTGTACATATTTATGTGGCTACACTGATTGTGGCAATGTAATAATGGTGCACATGTTGCGCCACATTATTCTTGAGTTGGGCGGTGGGATGAGCGTAGGGCGTTTATACTAACGAGTGTATAAAACAGATATGCATGTGAGTGTGTTCGCATGCACATATACATATGCATATGTATGTGAGAATTTGCGTGCTAGGAGAAATCGTTTGTCTGCGCTTTGGAATTAGTATTTTGGTTGATGAGTGGTTGGGATTATGTTAATGAGATAATTAATGTGAGTGTGAGTTTGAGTTCAGTTGGCATTCTGTATGTGTGTGTGGGCCTATTTATATGCTTACTATTCTTAATATAATAATTTATTTTGCCATTTACGTCATACCTGTTGCTTGGCGATTATTGCAGCCAACGGCGCTGGCTGAAGTTAATAATGTGTCGCATTACTGAATATTCGAAGGCACCTGTGGGTATGCAACATTAATTTTTTTTGTGTACTTACAATCGTACTTTGTGTGTGCATTGGTGTGACGTATTTTGAGAGCCATGTGAGAGATGACGTTATTAGTTATTACCTTATTGTGAAAACTTAAAGTAACTAAAAGAAAATTTAATGCTGGAGTATGTATATTGGTTAGTGTTAATGTAACATTGTAATACATTTTATAGAACTGATAGCTTTTTCTAGCAGTGCATGGTTATTAGTAAGAAGTCATCGCCTCAAACAATTTTCATTTTTAAATCTGCTTGGAGAATTAGTGTTAAATATAGGTAAGTTATTCATTTATTTTTTTTTATTATTGTATTATTTATGTTTTACTAAATTTGTAACTAAATATTCCTTCAAACATTTTTTGTGCATAAATTTGATATAATTTGGATGATCTGTAGTAAAGGAGGGTTTATGAGTTGTCACCAAATTAACTGAAAAATTGGCGAAATCTTTGCGCTACTTAAGAAAAATATCCTGTCACGTCGTGGAAGAGCCTGCATTTATTTATTTAGATACAGTCAGCGTCAAAATGATAGCACATTTGATTTTTTATTTTTAATTTTACATATGTTACGAATGATAAATTTAGATTCATACAGTTCCAATATATTATATATGTAATAATATATTTAAAAATAGTGTTTATGTACAACCAAAATTAGTAGCTCTTCATTCAAGTGAAAAAAATTATTTTCGTACTGCGTCAAAAATATAGCACAATTATGGAATCAGTGAGTTTTAAACACAGAACAATAATAAATAAAGAAAAAAACGTATACTAATAATGAGTGAACCCTCCATTTTTCTTTATGACTTCAGTCATGCGATTTGGAAGCGATTTAAATAGTTTCTTAATATACTTTTGCGGAATCTCGTCCCACTGTGCTAAAATGCTGCTTTTAAGTTCGTCAATACCATCATACTGACGATTTTCGGAGTAAACCTTTCTCGCAAGAGATCCCCAACAATTTTCATTTATGTTTAGGTCAGGAGATCGGGAGGGCCACTTCAAAATATTAATGTTTTTTTCGTTGAAAAATTGTTTTACAATTTTTGCTGTATGCACAGCTGCGTTATCCTGCTGGAAAATTAGGGAACCTTTTGTAACATGATGGCCACGGTTTACCACTTCGTTGCCAATCAGATTTATGTAGTCTCTGCTATTCATTCTTGAAGGTACAAATTTAATTTCACTCGTTCCACGATAACCAATCCCGGTCCATATCATGACACATCCTCCTCCATGTTGGCGACTTCTCAAAACCTCACGCTCCTTCCGCAAGTCGTGGTAATAGTAATCCCAACCATCCGGTCCATCTAAATTGAACTTTTTTTCGTCAGTAAACATAACACGCCGCCAACGTTTATTCCACTTAATGTGCTCTTCTGCAAATTGTAATCTTTCTTGCCGATGCGTCGCTGTTAGTGGTGGCTTCCTTTGAAGTTTTTTGCGTTGGATAGTTTCAGATTTTTGCAAAAATTTTTGTACATTACGTACGTGTGTTTCAACACCAGCTGCTTCTGCAATTTTCTTGGCAGTGAGGTCAGAATTGGATGCAACACGCAAAATCGCTCGTTCTTGTCTAGTCGTAATTGATTTTGGGCGGCCTCCGGAATGAGCTTTTCCATAATTCTCAGGATCTTTTAATAAATTTGAAATTACTTTACGGCTTCTATTTAATTGTTTTGCGATTTCACTTATTTTTGCTTTGTTTTTATGCAAATTTAGAGCTACTTTCACTTCTGCACTGTTAAGCTGCGTTCCTCGCCCCATTGTTATCAATAAATGTTATTTTTATCTTTATTGTACAAAATAAACACGTTTTTTTGCGAAACAAAATTATTGTCCACATTTAACGACTGTCCATCAATAACTACGAATTATTTTGTGCAAATGTGCTATCATTTTGACGCACCGATTTCACACATTTTTCAGATAACGGTAGTTTAACTAAAAAATATTTACCGCTATGCCGCTCAAAATGAGCAAGTGGACACATTTAACTCTTACATTGCAAAACAAAAAGAATAACAAAAGGAATACAAGCAATTTTTAGTTTATTTGTAATTGTGCTATCATTTTGACGCTGACTGTATATATTCTTTTATTTTTTCTTCTTCTTTATTCTTCTTTTTCTCTTTACTCTTCTTATTTATTCTTCTTTATTTACAAATTCTCAATTCAGGTTGTAAGCGATCATAATAACCAATTCATCTCATTTCTCAATCGCTTTTATATAAATAAGCACGATAAAAATTTATTTTACTTTTAACAAAAGTATCAAATACAAAACTTAATATTATTCATTACAAATTGATGGAAGTCCGAGTTTGTAGATGGCCAAAAATGTGACGGCTAACTGCAAGGAAGGTCGCTGTGGAGCCAAGTTCGAGTCTGAGTCTTTCTTGCTTTATCAACAGCTGTTGAGTACAGTTTCTGTGTGACACTGCTAAGTATCATCACATATCAAAAGCCCTTGTGAAGGCATCGCAGAAGAACAGGAAATACAAGTAGCTACTTTGTACGCTTTGGATGTAAGTTGTGAATTGGAGTTTTATGCTTTTTATAGTGCATCATACCTCCTGAAACTTGAGACTTTCTATAATTTGTTTTATATAAAATATATAAAAAAATAAATAATTGGCGCCTACATTTCCTACATTTCTGTTAAGGGGGTATTCTAGTGTAGAAATTCGAAAAAATCGTTTTTTTATATTCTCAAAGCTAACTCTTCAAGAATATGTCCTTAAAAGGATTTGTTAAAATTTTAATTATTTTATTCCCAGAGATATAGCTATATGATATGATATAGCTATATAGAGTCACGACTTCTAAACTGGCTCGACTGGAAAGCCACAGGGCGTAATTGCACCCAAAACTTTAAACGCGTTTCTTTCGAAACTATATATTTCAAAATGTTTACCTTGATTTCTCAGGTTCTACTTAACCGATTTACTTGAAGTTTGTCGTGAGTCAATATATATATATTTATTGTACTTACTTACTATTACATATTATAAAAAAAATAAAATTTTTACTATTTTTAAAAAATTCAGAAAAGTAACAAAAAGTATTAAATAAGTTTATCATTTTTTCGGGCAGCCGTAATTTGGCCAAACAAAATTTTTTTCGACTTTTTTGTAGTAAGTACGATACCAGCATTCATCAAAATTAATAATCTTTTTTATTTTTTTGTTTCAGATTTTTAGAACGCGTGCAATCGTGGTAGGTGTGGCGCACCATTTTTTGATAACCCCCCACTTCAACATCTTATAACTTTTTGAGTTTTTCATTTTTTGAGATTTTTAATGTTTTTATGTATTTTTAAAGCATTAATAAATATCCCGTTAAAAAATGGATGTAAAATTTTTTTTTAAATTTTTTTTTACTTATAGCACCCGAAAGAACACCTCAAATTCATGCCTTAAGTGTTTGTACGAGCTCCTCCTCCTATTTGTGATGTGCGTCTTTATGTTGTTTCACAAATGGAGGGACCTACAGTTTTAAGTCGACTCTGAAAGGGGAATAGTTTTATAAGAGGAGCTTTATCATGACAAGAAGCTCTTCATGGCAGATATACTCTCGAGGTATTTCCATTGCCTGCTGCGCAACGATCGCTATTGGTAAACAACTTTTTTCATCATTTTGCTTCTTCATGCATGGACATTCGACCCTACGTACTCCCGAGTGGTAGTCACGCACCAACCCACTCGGTTATAGCGGCCGAAGAAATTATAAGAAATTTGAAAACATAATTTTCGTAAATAGATGAATAACCAACTTCAAAACGCTTTCGATTTTGGTTTGAAAATTTTCATTTCCTTTCTTTATTTATTTCTTTTTTGAGAATTTTATTGCTGTTTATTTATTTCAAAACTCTTAGTTTTCGAGAATTTTATGACTGATTAATTCATTTTTGAATGCTAATCTTTTTCTCTAAATTTAAAACTTGTATTTATTTTTAAAACTATTAGACTTTTGTTAATTTTTAAACTTTTTTTTGAAGTGAAACTTCTTTACGCGTCAGAGTATAATTTCAAGGCCGCGACACATGAGCTAGCGTTACGAAAAACCGTCACGAAATGTATAAGCCTACGGCATACAAACTATTCTCTTTCTCCGCTTTGTACGGTGCTTCGTGGTCGATAAAAAGCAGTCGCAATCGCTAGTGTATGTCGCACTGTCACGTATTACTTCCATTGATGGATTGTTTATAATAACACGCAATGATGATTTGAGATTCTACCCTGGCCGGAGACCATCAACAACAATGACATCATTGCAAGCAGAATTTCGAAGACTGTCGATGAATTGTTTGGAAACTCTTGATCAACAAAGGATTCAATTTATACAACAAAGAGAAGGATTGTCGATATACTCCTTTAATTGTCAAAGTCTACGTGCTCATGCTACTGACGTATTAAATCCAGTTATGGAAAAATGCAATGTGGTAGTTTTTCATGAGACTTGGTTACGTGAAGACGAGAAAATCAGTTTACCGAATTTTAACTGCATCATCCAGTGTAAAAGAAGTAATGTTCGAACCGGAGGAGTCGCTATCTACCACAACAAAGAGGATACCGTGACTGTCCTCACACCACACTTACGATTAACCGCTGTACAGTCAACATCAAATGCAGCCATAACAGAAGATGTCGGTGGTATTTATATTTCTGTGTGCCGTGCGATAAATGGAAAAAGCATAGTAATTGTGGGTGTCTAGATAACTCCGAATTCACATATCGACGACAATATCGCAATTTTACATGGTTTGTTATTAAGATACACTCGTGATGGTGGTAAACTTCTTCCTCAACGCGACGATCTGAAACCTCTCAGATTTCCATGTAAATGTTGCATCGGACACTTCCATGAAATTAATAGAATTTTTAGAACATCAACTGAATTTACGACAACAAAATCAGGAACATTGATAGATGCTGTATTTTCTCGCTATATCGACACAATCGAGTCAAGAACATATAAATCCTATTTCAGTTACCATAAACCGATTGTATCCACTGCTGCTATTGCACCATCAATACAAAATGTACAGACTACTGAAGCACCGCCTAATGTACAAATTTCAGAAATAAATTAATTATAATATTATCCACTATTATACTATGTAATTTTATAAAAAATCATTTCAATCCTCATTAAAATTTTTAAATTTAATCAAAAAATTAAGAAGTTTCACTTCAAATATGCGCACATAGTGCGGCTGGCCTTTTTTTTAATTTTTTTTCAGAATTTTCAAATTGACTTTTTTTTTTAAGCAGTAAGTAAGTTTTGTGAGGATTTTTCCAATTATTTATTTTTCTTCAAAACTGTTAATTTCTTTAAAAGTGAAGTTTTATATTTAAATTTAATTTTAAGCCTGTTGATTTTCTTTTTGAAACTCATAAATTCGCTGTCATTCCCGTAAACCTGAGGTAAATCAACTGAAGGGATGTGTATTAAAAAATCCATACCTAAAAATCTAACGTCCTTCATCTTGCGAAACTTCTTGAAAACCTATTGATACACTATTAAGAAAAGAGAGAAAGAAGAAGAAAAGAAAGAAAGAAGTTTTTCTTGTATTCCTTTGAAAACTTTAAATATCCAGGACCTGACAGAATATACCCAGCAATGCTTAAAAAAGGAGTAGACAGGCTGATTGAGGGCCTGAAAAGGATCTTCACAGCCTGTTTTACACTTGGTCATATACCATCCCAATGGTGATGCGTAAGAGTAGTATTTATTCCGAAACCAGAAAAAGACGACTATTCGCTAGCAAAAAGTTTTACACCAATCAGTTTGACAAGTCCGAACAGAAAACTTTCTACTAAAACTTGGAAGAAAAGACATTCGATTGATGGTCGGTATCATTACAGGCCACAACCCATGGGGTCAGCATATGACCACCATTGGAATCATTGAGGAGCCAATGTGCCTGTCTTGCCTGGAGGATGGCACTGAAAACTTTCTCTGTGAGTGTCCTGGCTACGAGTTTTGGGTTCCGATGTCGTGAGAATGAGTAATATTCGTTCTCTAAAATTGGATGATATTTACAAATTTGCCGAAGAGCCTGAAAAATTCTCACAAGTTAGTCCTAACTACCTTTGCCTCTGTTTCTATCAGAGTGTCTATTCTTTCCTAAGTCTTTCTCTGATACTTTTCTCCTTCCCTCCTTAACTATCTACCCTCTTTCCAGAGCTCTAAATACAATGGGCATTTTGGCCTGAGTGTTTTAGGAGCCACTAAATCTCCTGGTGCTATATGGCTCGACCTTTTCAATTTTCAATTTCAATAACAAACTTAGAATGTGTGGATTTTCAAAAACAAACAAAAAACACAAAAAATCGGAATATCTACATTCACAGTTCTGAGAAATTGCAACCAACCTAAAAACTCACTCTATTGCGAATTAGGAAAAAACACACTAAAATATGTCTTTCTATCACCACTTTTGGGCCTAATTCTACTATTCCAGACCTACTTAAATAGTTTCTGAACTTACGTGCATGCCGAGCCTATATATTCCACTGTAATGGCTGTGCCATTTTATGGCCACAGAGTTGTTTTCGCCTCTTTGCAGAGGTAGCTTTACTCTCGTGTGGCTTTAACTGTTCTTGTTTTTCGTTTCACTTTTAATTTTTGTAGTACTTTCAGTTAATTACTTTACTTTAGCTACTCGCAGTGAAATTTAGTTTGCAGGTGGCACGCAATCTAGCAGAAAAGTGCTTGTTTTACACCAAAAACAAATCATAAACAATTAGACGTGAAAGCATTGGAAAGAGACTAAAAATTAACATGAAAACCACAATCACAAAAGAAAAAAAAACAAAAAAAAAATCAAAAAAAAAAAAAGAAAGTAGACACCATGTAAACATATGCGCGCAAGCAAAGCCACCTCGGCAACTCTTGAACTCATTAACTTAGCTCAAGCCCAAGCAGTTTACCATCAGGCTGCTGCGCGTGTGTGTGTGTGTATGTATTTGGGTATGTATGGCCTTAGTGCAAATGCGTTTGCTACTTCAACTAAATGCAGCAGTGTTGCATTTGCTTTAGTTGTTGTTTTTCTGTTGCCACTTTCGTCACGACAACTTCTAATTATAATTGCTGGAAGTGCACTTGGCAACAATAGCAACAGCAGCAGCAGCAACAGCAAGAGGAGCAGCAGCTTTAGCAGTCACGGCGGCAGCACTTCATTTGACGCTGAACTTTTCGACTTTTGCTCATTTAGTCACAGTGCCTTTTGACTTTGAGCAAATTTTCTTACACACTTTCAACTATTCCAACAAATTTTTTGCCTTTTCTGTCGCTGCCTTGGCAACACTTTTGACATGCCCCACTCTGCAGTGTGTGCCCCCTAGTACGAGCGAGTGTAAGGGGCGTTAAGAAATGGCAGTCAGCGGCACTAAATAAGACAGTTGGGGTCGCTTTGTACGAGGGTGCCAGCATGATCCTTGTTTTGGCGCTTGGCGCTTGGCTCATAGAATTGTTGACATCTTGAGTATTCTCATTGCTTTTGTTTCTTTTGCTACCGCCATAGCTGCTTCAACCGATAACTGTCTTCATTGCTGCTGCTTGCTTGCTTGCTTTCACTACTCTCTCTCCCTCTCTCTCTCTCTCTTTCTTTCTCTCTCTATCGCGTTCACACTGGCGCCCCACGCACTTCCTTTGTGGTTGTGCAGTCAAGGTGCTGATTGCTCATAATTATTCGAACGCAAATTGCAAATTGCACAGCGGAAGTTGCCGGTTTGTTGATGCGGCTTCGAAGAGCGCACAAAAAAACCTACAGTGCATAAGCAACAGCAGTAACGGTGGAAAGAATAGAAATTAAAAATTAGCAAAAAGAAAAACAAGAAAGGACTTGCGCTGCGTGAAAGCAACGGCTAATGGCAGGGCAAAAGGCTTACACAAGAACTAATTATGAAGCGTTGGCATTCGGCAGCTACAAGCAGCAGGAAGTTTTTTAATTTTGAAAGCAACTAATTGCTTTATATTGGCAATTATAAATACATAGTTTCCAACATAGTTTTTCATCTTCAGCCAAATGTGGCAGTTTTCTGTTGACAAAATATTGTCAAAGTGCTTTGACTTTGCTGAGTTCTTTGTAAAATGTTGTCGACCTCAAACTGTCGCTTCAGGTGCAAAATATTTTAATGAAAATACTCGTCTGGAAAATAATAAATGAAAGCGCACTTCCTTCTATGAAATCATAAGAGGAATTGTGAATTGGAAGTGGCAGTTAATAAAAGGTTGTTGACTGCATGAAAATATTTTTGCAACAGTTTGCGCATAAGCTTTCAAAAACAAGGACTAGTTCCTCAAGAAGATAATAATGAATTGCATGAAAAGGTGGAAGGTGTGCATTTCAACCCTAAGGGGTAAGGGGTGGTCAGAGGCCCGAAAATATGATGATTTTCAATAATTTTCTTTTGCTAGTCAATTACTTTATTTTACAAAAATAAAAATTAATAAATCCCGTTTCGACCTGACTTTACCCAAATTTAAAAAAAAATAATAATAATAATAATTGTAAAAGTTATCGCTGTTTGTGTGGAGCCCGTTTCTCCAGAAGTCCCTTGCGGTGGTCATCTCAAATCCTTGGAGATTCATTTGAAATCAATCGGACAAGAGAAATTAGTTTTATTAAAGCTTTTTATGCCTTCTACTCATCTCAGTACCTTACCCAAGCGCGCCTCCCTTAATAAGCCTAAGATGAAGCTGGCTTGAGGTGAGCGTATGTGCCTTTCTCCCTGACGTATCAAATCGCTGCTTCTTATGAAAAATAGCAATTGTGAACCAGCGGTACCCCTTGTGCTCAGCTAGTCTTACAATTTTTTGTTGTTTTTTGCATTTTGCATATGCATTTTTGCACTACTGCGAATGAAAAATGAAAATGGCGCAGCCAGATGACGCTCTGAAATCTGTTCTTTTGCTAATATTTTTTTCAAAAATTCTAAATAATTAAAAATCTTGAAATTTCAATGAAAATTTGTTGAATTTTTATAAATCTTGCACGAAGTTCCTATCAGCTATTAAGATATATATATTTATTAAAGCAAAAATAACTTTTTAAACGTTAGACGGTTCACGATTTATTAAATGCAATAACAATGTAGCATAAGGTTACAGAATAATAGTGGAACGCGTTAACGGATAAATATAGTGGCACTTAACAATCTTACATACTCCGGCTCAACCATAATTCACATCATTTTTGATAAATTTACAACTAAACAACTTCATAGGATTCTATATCAGCACTGATCAATAACTTTTTTAAAATATTTCGTGATTGATTTTACTTAAACTCTTCGTTGAATCATTTACTACATCATCTGTAGTAGAAACATATTTAATTTTAAATTTTTTTTATAATACATTCATCTTTTATATAGTGAACCTTAATATCTATATGATTGCTGCTTTTCTTATTTGACTTGTTCTTCACCGGAAATTCAGCAGTTTGATTGCCACACTAGAAGACCGTTGCTTACCCGACATACCGCATGAATCCTATTTCCCTTAGCAAATTTTGGTGAAACATAACTTGACACATAGAAATATATTTGGCTTCAGTTTAGCTTAAAGCTACATGTTGTTTCTTAGATCCCCATTGCATCGGTCCATTTCCAAACATAAACACAAAATCACTGCTTGGTTTTCTATCTGAAGCATCAAATGGCCATTCGGAATCGGAGTAGGACACAAGGTGAAGTTCAAAATAGACAAAACTGACGTCATAAAAATTTTTTGATGGTGCCATCTTTTTAATGAGTTGCGTTAGTTGACTTCCAGTGAATACTTGGTGACATTCGTTTCAGTGGAAAGTGTCAGTATGTGCGTCTCATTGGTACAAAAATCAGTTTCGAACAAAGAGCTAATTTCAAATTTTGTTTTAAATTCGGTAAAACGTTTACCGAAACATTTGAATTGATAAAAAAGGCTTATGGCGATGATTGTCTATCTCGCACCAGAGTTCATGAGTGGTCTACACGTTTCAGAGAAGGTTGTGATGACATAAATGACAATGAACGTACGGGCCGCCCAAAATCAGTAGTCACCGAAAACTCCATCGAAATTGTTGGTAAACTTATCAAAAATTAACCGAAATCATTGTTGTAATTCATGGAATCGCATTTGAGTACCGCAAAAAAATCGATTTATCGCATTTTAACTGATCATTTGGCTTTACGAAAGGTCTGTGCACGTTTCATTCCTCACAAGTTAACTGAGGACCAAAAATTGCTCAGAACTCAACATTTGAAAGACTTCATTAAAGAGCCGAGAAAAGACGAGAACTTCCTTTGCAACATTGTAAGTGGTGACGAAACGTGGACTTTCCAACATGAACCTGAAACTAAGTGTGAAAGTGCCGAATGGAAGGCCGCAGACTAGCACCACCCAAAAATTATGTTTGGAGAAGTCAAAAATCAAGTCGATGCTCCCCTGTTTTTACGATTCCAATGAAATTGTCCACAAGATGTTCGTGCCAATGGGCAAAACCGTCAATGCAATTCTCTATCTTGGCGTTTTGAAGCGTTTGTTGCATCTCATTCGTCAAAATTCGCCCTGAATACTGCGAAGGAGGAAGCTGGCGCTGGTTTTTTGACTATAAATCGGTTTTAAACCACCAATCACGCACCGTATTCGCCTCATATGGCTCCCTGTGACTTCTCATTCAGAAATTTGCATTTGGCC